>LFYR01000744.1:13188-34493 GCA_001185155.1 Zostera marina | reverse complement strand
TTCCGCCGAGGATCACTTTAGATGGCGGAAATCCGCCATCTAAAGCCCGCCATACAAGGTCGGATTTCTTGTAGTGTTTAGTCTGATTTTGTCCGACGCACATCTGCTGAGATTGGAGAATCCTCTGCTAATATGAATTATGGAACTGCTAAAAAACCTAATAGTCTGAATTTCCAATCCAATTCCTCTGATCGTCATACCAATGTTAATCCTACAGCATGTAGTGATAATGTTTCTACCCCCTTGGATCCTGATGTCGTATGTAGCACATTTTTTGATCCAGAATTTGTCCAATCTACCCCTGCTGAGATTAGAGAATCTTCTGCTGAAATTCTGTTTAGCTCCGCTAATTTAGGATGTGGAACTGCTAAAACCCCTGACAATTATTGTAAACGAAAATTCTCCTCTCCTGTCCATGATCACGCATCTTTTGATCATGAAAATGCCTCTTCTAGTTATAATCAATGCAATAAGCCATGTCCTGTTGTAGGTCAGGTTTTCTCTTCGTATGAATTGGATGTTCAATCCTATTACGATTTCACATCCGTTACGGGATTCTTTGTTCGTTTAGGATCGACAAAGAATGTAGTTGATAATGAAAGTGGGCAAAAAATTCTTGTCATGAAGATGTTGTTATGTTCTAAACAAGGTAGTCCTAGTCTAATACTTCCACCGACCAACGGTAATAGACGAAAGAATGGGGTTTCTAGATGTGGTTGTCTCGCAAGTATCAAATTTAAAAGACTAGACAGATCTGATAATTGGGCCACTGATACTGTTAACTTTGATCATAATCACTCATTTACGACCCCCTCAAAAATTCGATACCTTCCAATAAATAGGTCAATATCTCACACCTCTAAATTACTTTTCTCCTCCCTTGCTGAGGTTAATATTTCAGTATCGCAACAGGCTGCGTATTTCTCTAATCAACTTGGTGGAATCCAGAATATGGGTTGCATGAAAACATTAACAATATGGTCCGTGATCATCGCATAGATTTTAAAAATTATGATGTCGATTTGATTGTTGAAAAATTCGAAATCAAGAAGTTAGAAAATAATCACTTCTTTTACGACCTTGTCAAAGATGACCAAGGTCGTTTGAAACACCTCTTTTGGGCCGATCCTACTACGATTTAAAATTATAAGTTATTTGGGGACTCCGTTACTTTCGGCACTACTTATAAAACCAATGTTTATTCAATGGTGTTCGGAATGTTTTGCGGTGTCAACCACCACCGGAAGACTATAATATTCGACAGTGCATTTTTAAGGTATTTTTTTTTACATTTCTTCTTAAATTTCCATTATCTTTTACCCTCTACCATCTTCTTTTGCATTAATTTATATTCTTTTATTTTGTGTTTATGGGTGCAGTAACGAAAATGTAGATGTCATTACGTGGCTATTCAATACGTTTAAACAATGTATGAGACACCCTCCTCAATTAATTATTACTGATCAAGATTTGACGATGAAAGGTGCAATATCGCGTTCTTTTCCTCAATCATTTCATCGTTTGTGTCGATGACACATAACCAACAAGTTGTCTACCAAGGTACCAACTGTATGCCAGAACACCAATTCTCTTAACACGTTTTACAAGATTATTAAATTTTCTGAGACTCCAAAAGATTTTGAAGAATCATGGTCTCTTTGGGTTACAGAGAATAATGTGTCTTCCAATCTATGGTTGAAAAGTTTATACGACATCCGGTATTCTTGGATGCCATGTTTGATGCGTTCTCATTTTTTTGTCGGAATGCATTCAACTTAGAGGAGCGAAGGAATGAATTCTTTCCTAAAGACCAAAGTAACAGCGAAGAACTTATTGTTTTGCTTCATTCGACGGTACGAGAACATGATAAATACCATTCGTGAATCCGAGAATTTGGACGATCACAAAGATACTTTCTGGCACCCCAGATTTATTACGTCTATGGATATTGAGAAAGACGCTTTTAGTTTCTTTACAACTGCTATTTTCCTTCTATTTCAGAAGGAAATGCGGAAAAGCTTCTTTTATCATATCTTACCACCGTACGACATGTCCTCCGAGGTATATTAAATTTTCTTTCCTATAATTCTTCTACATTTTTAATTTTCTCCCAACACTTTGTTTCTAATAATTTCTCCTTTATTCTTAAAGGATATTAAATATCTACTTGTTCTTTCTTTAGAAAGACAGACTGTTTTATTTAAACTCACTCTTACGAAAGGTAATTCTACATCGTCTTGCACATGCCATCGATTTGAATACAACGGTGTTCCATGCTTTCATCTGATACACTATCTCATTGTCAACGGTTATCGAAGTTTACCAAATGATCTGAAAATGCCTAGATGGAACAAACTATGCCTTAATAATAGAATTGCTCCTTCTATTTCACCGACCAACAATCCCTTAACCAAGTATGCACTAATGTCACAGACAATGATAAATTATGCGAAGATGGGACAAGCTCAACTAGATATACTTCTCCAATTTGGTGAAGAGGTTCTTCAGAAACTGAGTTACTCTACCTTTGTTCCAAATTTATATTCTAGAACATCAATCACAAGAACTAAAAAACCGAAGAATACACCTGTGCTTATTGGCCCTCCAGCGAAGGTTAAAACAAAGGGTAGTGGTAAGAGCGGAAGACCGACCAAAATTGATGCTGCTCGAATGAAGAGCGCAAAAGAAATATATCGCGATCCAGCTACCAAGAATAAATGATCTATAATTTATTTTATTTTTCACAAACACTCTTACTTGTTATCCCGAACTTGCAATTTTTAATGTTGTATGTTGTTTTATATTTTTTGAACTCGCATAATATATGTTGTACCTCTGTTAATATTTTTTCTTAGACTAACACTAAGATCCTATATTGGGGTATATCCGCTATTATTAGTACTCAGACTAAGATACTCTAATTTTTAGTACTCCTCCCTTAATTTGTTTAATCGCTACCTTCAACCGCGCATCTGCTATTATCAGAACTTAAAGCGACAATGAATTTCACCTCTTCCTATATTTTGTGGGTTTACTCTGATGATATGTTGATTTTTCTACTATGTAGTCTGCTATTATCAGAACTTAAATCAAATATTACTTACACCTGTTCCTACACTTTGTTGTATTGCTCTGCTAATATTTTGTTTTCTCTACTATGTAGTCTACATCCGTTACTATCATAATGCATCTGCTATTATTACAACTTAGATTAAATATTACTTACACCTCTTCCTATACTTTGTTGTATTTCTCTGTTAATTTGTTGTTTTCTCTACTATGTAGTCTGTATCTACTATTATCACAGCTTAGATGAAATAGTACTAAAACCTCTTCCTATACGTTGTTGTATTGTTCTGATACTATGTTGTGTTCCTCTGCTATTATCAGAACTTACACTGAATAGTATTTCCACCTCTTCCTATACTTTGATGTATTCCTCTGCTAATATGTTGTTTTATATAATATGTAGTCTGAAATTGCTACTATCATAACTAAGATCAAATAGTACTTACACCTCTTCCTATACTTTCTTCTATCGATCTGATACTATGTTGTATTCCTCTGCTATTATCAGAACTTACACCAAATAGTACTTTCACCTCTTCCTATACTTTAATGTATTTCTCTGCTAATATGTTCTTTTGTATAATATGTAGTGTGCAACAACTTTGATCAGAACTTAGACGAAATAGTACTTCCACCTGTTCCTATACTTTGTCATATTCCTCTATTAATATGTTGTTTTCTCTATTATGTAGTCTGCATCTGCTATTATCAGAATCTACGTAAACTACTAGTTACACCTGTTCCTATACTTTGTGCTATTATCAGAGTCTGCGAATATGTTGTTTTGTATAATATGTAGTCCGCATCTGCTATTATCAGAACTTAGATCAACTAGTACTTACACCTCTTCCAATAGTTTGTTGTATTATTCTGATACTAGTTTATATTCATCTGCTATTATCATAACTTAACCCAAATAGTATTTCCACCTCTTCCTATACTTGGTTGCACTCTTCTGATATTATGTTACATTAATCTGCTATTATCAAAACCTAACCTAAATATTACTTCCTCCTCTTCCTACACTTTGACGTATTCCTCTGCGAATATGTTGTTTTGTATAATATGTAGTCCGCATCTGCTATTATCAGAACTTAGATCAACTAGTACTTACACCTCTTTCAATAGTTTGTTGTATTATTCTGATACTAGTTTATATTCATCTGCTATTATCAAAACTTAATCCAAATTGTATTTCCACCTCTTCCTATACTTTGACGTCTTCCTTTGCGAATATGTTATTTTGTATAATATGTAGTCCGCATCTGTTATTATCAGAACTTAGATCAACTACTACTTACATCTCTTCCTATACTTTGTTGTATTCCTCTGCTAATATGTTGTTTTCCATACTATGTAGTCTGCATCTGCTGTTATCAGGACTTAGATTACCTACTACTTCCACCTCTTCCTATACTCCGATGTCTTCTTCTGTTAATATTTTTTCTTGTATAATATGTAGTATGCATTTGTTACTGTGACAATGTATATCAACTATTATCAGAACCTAGAGTTTTGTGTCACAGGAACATGCATTAAAAAATATAGCCCATCTCTTGAGTCAGCTAGACCAAGAACCTTCATTGTTACCTTGTCAAAAATAATAGCATTGTTTTTAGAAAATGTATGACATATTCATCAAGAGACGTAAATTTACTGATTGAAAGAAGATTGACATTAAATGATGGAATGTAGTACACATCTTTTAGTGTGATGGTGGGTGAAACCACCACATCTGATCCATGCCATTTGGAAGAGAGATTGTGATTTTATCACATTCTTTAATGTTTTTGAAGAAGGAAGCATTCCCACTCAGGTGCTCAGATGCACCTGAGTCAACAATCCAGGAGTTATTCAAAGTATGTGAATTAAAAACAAAGTTTGAAGTACCTGACTGGTCTTGGCTTTGGGTTGTACTTTTCTGAGTATAATGAAAATCCATGAGGTCCAATAGGATCGTCCTTAGATTTTTCAGGTGACTCCTTTTCAAGAGTCTTGTTTTTTTCCCAAGTTGATCAAGTGGACCAGTTTCTCGAGGGTTGTGAAATCATTGGTGTCATTGGTACCTTCCCAGCATGGGAAGACCCAGATCCCCTACTACTAGTCCTTATTGATGGAGTCCTGGCAGAGTAGAAGGCATGTGCTGCAACATTTTGTTTTTGCCCATGTTGAGCTCCTTCATGTGCTATCATCTGAAAAGTTTTGCCCTACTTGGGCAGAGTATCCATTGCTAAAATGTTTAACCTCACTTGTTTGAATTTTTCATTCAGACCCATTAAGAATTTTCTAACTTTCAGTTTCTCTTCTCTGTTCATTATTCTCTCATTAATATTGCAAGTACAATGTAGTCCACAGTCACAGACTGAGACTTCACCATAAGCCTTCACTTCTCTTCATTCTGCCTTGATCTTTGTATAGAAGTTGGAAACAGACTCAGTGCCTTGAAAAATCATTGCTACTTTATTTGTAAGTTGATAAATGTGTGTTTCATTTGAATATCTAAATTGATCTCTCAAGTCATACCACATTATAGACACATCGTCAGTGTACATGATTTGTGATGCTATCTTTTTAGAGACTGAACTCCACAACCATTGCCTAATGATACCATGACAAGTTAACCATGCCTCATGTTTATAAGAGTTAGGATCATTGGATTCTTTGATGGTTCCCAAAACAAAACCTAACTTTCTTCTAGTAATATGATCCGAATATGCTTAGTCGGATCCAAACTAAACTCGGCCCATTGCACCACCCAAAAAAAAATTGCAATTTACCAAAATCATACTTTCCTATAGTTACAAAATTAAAATCCCCCGCCAAAACAGCTACTGTCCGAACTTCGAAGTCCAAATCCAATCAATCACACAATCTCAACCGTCGGTTCCGTATATAATAAATCAACGACTTAAACCAACGATCCGCGGCAACATTCGAACACCAATAATAAGTCCCCAATCCACCTATATATATACAAAGATCGCTTTGATATTTCAATCATTCGGTCCCTAATCTTTCCATCTGTTACTAAATTCTTGTTTTTTTCCTTCTCCCGTTGTTAACTAACGATGGCACCGAAGGCCGAGAAGAAGCCTGCCGAGAAGAAACCTGCGGAGAAATCCATCGCCGAGAAGAAGCCGAAAGCCGAGAAGCGTCTTCCGAAAGAAGGCGGCGCTGCATCGACCGATAAGAAGAAGAAGAAGAAGTCGAAGAGCATCGAGACGTACAAGATCTACATTTTCAAGGTTCTCAAACAGGTCCATCCTGATATCGGAATTTCTAGTAAGTCCATGGGGATCATGAATAGTTTCATCAACGATATCTTTGAAAAACTTGCGCAAGAATCGTCGAAGCTTGCTAGGTACAACAAGAAGCCGACGATCACATCTAGGGAGATCCAGACTGCAGTCCGACTTGTTCTTCCTGGTGAACTTGCTAAACACGCCGTTTCTGAGGGAACAAAGGCAGTTACTAAATTCACCAGTTCTTAAGTTTCGGTATCAATCTTCTGTGAATAAAATCAACGCTGGTGAATTTACCTCTTTGGATCTTTTTTAGTGTTGTTAGAAAAAGAAAATGTAGGGTTATTTGCAGTTTTTTTTTATATAATTTCTTGTTTTTATTGAACTTGTTTTCGTTAATGGAGTTTTAAGTTATTATTGACATTTATCTTGTGAATGCTTAATGGATTTATGTGTTATTAGTTATTAATTTTATTAATTTTTGCAAGAATTAGATTTAGAATATTTTGGCAAACCCTAGAAATTAATCGCCGCCGTCGGGTTGTTGGAAATTTCACGTGTTGTTAAGGTGTTTATAATTTGAGAATAACAAATTTATCGGTCGTTTTTTTCTCGGTGAAGAGAATGGAAATTTTCTCTCTCAATCTGTCTCAATTCAATAGTTTTTCTTTCCGTTTACAGTCTTTACATCCGTTGTTTCTTCGACGGAATTCTATATTCTTCCATTTGAGGTCGGTACGATCGTCATCGTCGACCGTATCAATAACTGATGCACCACTTCAGCCTATCTCGTCGGTTCTTAGTACAGTTGTGAAGGAAGCGCCGCCTTTGGAGAAGGTTTCGTCGGAGTCGTTACAGTATGAGAGCGGGTTTCTTGGTGCTGTCCCTTTTACAGGGGTGGATGGTGGAGGAGTCGACGCTATGGATTATTTGACGAGTATACTTTTGTCTAGGGTTTATGATGTGGCTATTGAATCTCCCCTGCAGCACGCGCCGAAATTTTCGCAGAGGATCGGTGTCAATGTCTGGTTTAAACGGGAGGATATGCAACCTGTATGATTTTGATTTTCTTTTTCTATAATTCTCGTTTTTGGTAGTTTCCCTAGCATTGCTGATTGATTCTTGTTAACTGTTAAAAATAATTCCCCCCAATTCCCTCCAATACTGATTTAGGTAGCTGTGATCTACATAGTATCTTCAAAAACTTGGTAGAGCATTGGATCTTTAATTTTTCAACCAATATAATCAATTCTTCTTATGAAATTCATAGGTTTTTTCGTTCAAACTGCGAGGAGCTTACAATATGATGGCTAAACTTTCTCGAGAACAACTTGATAAGGGTGTTATATGTTCTTCAGCTGGGAACCATGCTCAAGGGGTTGCTCTGGCGGCTCAAAAATTACACTGCGAGGCTGTGATCGTGATGCCCGTTACAACGCCTGAAATTAAGGTTAACTGAAATACTGAATTCTATGATTACTTAATATATTATTATCTGTTTCTCTTTTGTTTGTGTGTCAATTTTAGATATGATATGCTCTTGGAATCTTCATATATTTTATATATATATGCAGTGGAAATCAGTTGAGAGGTTAGGAGCTACTGTGGTTCGGGTGGGTGATTCATATGATGAAGCACAGACATATGCTAAGAAACAAGCTCTGGAACTTGGTCAGACGTTTATACCTCCTTTTGACCACCCAGATGTCATTGCTGGCCAAGGGACTGTAGGAATGGAAATTGTTCGTCAATTGGAATCAATGAAATCGTTGCATGCTGTTTTTGTACCTGTTGGGGGTGGCGGACTTATAGCAGGAATTGCAGCTTATATTAAGCGAGTTCGACCGCAGGTTCTTGGACTTCACATTTATTTTAAGTTTTAGCCATTTGTTTTTTAAAATAACCATCTTTCTTCTCTTTTAATTCTTGTCCAAACATTCATTTTTTGATATAATTATTATCATTTTATTTGTTGATTACTTGGTTTATTAAATTTTGTTTCACAGACAAAAATAATTGGAGTGGAGCCCTATGATGCTAATGCAATGGCATTATCCTTACACCATGGTCACAGAATTATGCTGGAGCAAGTTGGAGGTTTTGCAGACGGGGTTGCTGTGAAAGTGGTTGGAGAAGAAACATTCCGTATATGCAATAATCTGGTGGATGGTATTGTTCTTGTTAGCCGTGATGCTATATGTGCCTCGATAAAGGTAAGCTTTTGAGGTTTTCTCTCTTTAGTTTCTGATCACAAATGGTGGATTAAATGTTTTATTGTAGAATATAGGATGCAATTTTGATAATTTTAAACAAAAATTGATAGGTCACCAAAAAGTAATTTCAACACAACCTCATTCAATTTACTTTATATGACTGAATCGACATTATGTGTTTAAGTTGAAACATTTAATTTAGGTTATTGAATCCAGGATATGTATGAAGAAAAGAGAAGCATTTTGGAACCAGCTGGTGCACTTTCCTTAGCAGGAGCTGAAGCTTATTGCAAGTATTATGGCTTGAGAGATGAAAATATAGTGGTGATCACGAGTGGTGCAAACATGAATTTTGATAGGTTAAGATTAGTCACTGAACTTGCTAATGTTGGTCGGAAACAAGAAGCTGTTCTCACCACCTTCTTGCCTGAAGAGTGCGGTAGTTTTAAAATATTTTCCCAACAGGTTAGCTTACCATCCAATATTGCTATTAATGCATTTAGTTAAGATAAAAAAAACTTTGTTTTCAGTTTCAAAACATTTTTTATTTTGGGAGTTCAGATTGGAGAAATGAACATAACAGAGTTTAAATATCGATATGATGCATTTAAAAAGGAAGCCCTTATTCTCTACAGGTAATTAATGATAGTGATATGCTTGCTTGTAACTTATTCATGCTTTCTAATGCCAAAGCATTTGGTGATTGATTAATCGGTTTAAATCCAATTTATTTGTTTCCCCACCAGTGTTGGTCTTCACACAGCTGATGAACTCGAGGAAATGATGGACAGAATGAAGTCCTCTGGGATGGGTACCATTAATCTTACCGAGAATGAATTGGTCAAAGACCATTTGAGACACCTTGTAAGATGCATAGGATGAACCCTCTGATTTAATTTTTCTTTTTTCCTCTATTGATTAAAAAATGGTTGGTTGTATTACAATGATATATAGATGGGTGGGAGATCTGCTGTGCAGAATGAATTTCTCTACCGATTCATTTTTCCCGAACGGCCTGGAGCATTGATGAAATTTCTGGATACTTTCAGTCCTCGGTGGAATATTACCCTGTTCCACTATCGAGCCCAGGTGTGCTTTCTTTTTTGATTGCATGTTTTTTAAAATCATTTGAAATGTAAGGTGCATTACACTCACTGCATTCTGTATTTTGTGTTTGCAGGGTGCAAGTGGCGCCAATGTATTGGTGGCTTTCCAGATTTCAAAAGATGATATGTCGAAGTTCCGTAAGAAAGCCGATAGTTTGGGATATGAGTACACTGAAGAGTTTGAAAACAAGGCTTACCAACTTCTAATGCAGTGATCTCCTTGGGATTTGATTATTTGAACACTGCATGCACCCAATCCTCCTTACAAGAAAAAGACTTCTATAAAAGGTTTGGTTGCTGACTGAAATGACTACTATTTATTTGCTAATAATGTCTAGCTGAAACTGGGTTTATCAAATCCTCATTGCTTGATAATTATTAAAGACATTAATTTGAATCTTTATGTAAAACCCTAACTAGGATTATCAGACTGAGTTGATTGTGAGAAAATTAGTAATTTTTCACAACATACGGATGGTAAGCTAAAATCCGATCGATCTGAATTTGAACGAACAAAATTCAGATACGAAAATCTGAATCCGAATTTAGATAAATTATCTGGATATACGATTAATCCGAATCCAAATATATTTTTATAAAAATCTTAAGATAAAATTATAAAAATATAAAATCATCATTAACTTTGTTAAGTTGACTAATCCAGTTGACTGAACGACGGATTTTCCACCGAATCCGTCCCAATTTAAGTATCCAAAATCCGAATAGTTATACTTAAATTCGTATTTACACTTATATTCGTGTATTCCAAATCTAGATGGTCAATACCCAAACGTTCAAGAATGAATTCTTCTTTCAACCCAATTCGATTAGTTCAGTTCTTCAAAAATCTTAATTTTTTTAAATACCCTCTTCCCAATCCTGTGTTTATTATAGATACACCCCTAGAGAATTAATAAGGTTACTTTTCGATCCCATTTGCCGATTTCAGTCTTTCTACTTCCGTCCGATTACTCTGATCTCGATCAGTTGGCTGAGGTGGCTGTCGGATATTGAAGTGACTGTTCGGAATCTATTTCATCGATATTAGGGTTTGGCGAATGGCGAGAAGAAATTACTCATCGATCGCATCTCTTTCCGAACTCCAAATTCCTTTGCTGAAAAAAATCTACAAGATCATGGTATCCTGTCCGAGAGTGGGTCTTGAGAGCACTCTAACAGACACGGGAATCAAGGTCTCGCCGGAGTTAGTCGAGGAAACCCTGAGAAGATTCGAGAACGCCGGAATGCTCAGCTACCGGTTCTTCGAATGGTGCAATAAACAGCGTGGTTACAGACATAGCGTCAGGGCTTATCATACCATGATAAGCTCTCTAGCGAAGATCAGACAGTATCAACTGATGTGGGATCTCGTCAGCAAAATGCGGGCGAAAGAGATGCTCAACGTCGAGACGTTTGGTATCATCATCCGAAAATACGCACGGGCGCACAGAGTGGATGAAGCTATCTATACTTTCAATGTCATGGACAAGTACGGTGTCACGTCGAATCTGGCGGCTTTCAATATCCTTCTCGCCGCCTTCTGCAAATCGAAGAACGTCAGGAAAGCTCAGGCGATCTTCGATGACATGAAGGGGGAGAGATTCACGCCGGATTCCAAAACATTTAGTATTTTGATTGAAGGATGGGGGAGAGAACCCAATTTGCCGAAAGCCAAGGAGGTTTTCGATGAAATGATTGACAGTGGCTGCAAGCCTGACGTCGTCACTTACGGCATCATGGTTGATATTCTCTGCAAGGTGGGTAAGGTTGGGGAAGCTTTGGACATCGTCAGAGAAATGCTCGACACCGGAGGATCTTGTCGGCCGAACACGTATATTTACAGTGTGTTGATCCATACCTACGGAATCCAGAAACAAACCAAAGAGGCAGTGGATGTGTTCTTGGAGATGGAATCTAATGGAATTGCCGCCGACGTGGTGGCTTACAATGCTCTGATAGGTGCATTTTGCAAGGTCAACCAGCTGGGGAATTGTTCGATGGTGATATCAGAGATGGAGAACAGATGCATCAAACCCAATTCAAGAAGTCTGAACATCATCCTCAATTCATTGATATATCTGGGAAGAACTGATGAGGCCTTCAGATTTTTCCGGCAGATGATGAAGAAATCGTGCGAACCTGATTCAGACACCTACACCATAATGATGAAGATGTTCTGTGATTTGAATCAGCTTGATAAGGCTATGAAGGTGTGGAGGTACATGGGTTTGAAGCAATTTGTACCAACAATGCACACCAGTTGTCTGCTAGTTAACCGGTTATGCGACTCCGGCGATGCGCAAAAAGCTTGTGCTCTGGTGGAGGAGATGATTGAGAAGGGTGTCCAACCTTCTGGTTATACTTTTGGTAAACTAAGACACTTGCTTTTGAAGGAGAAAAGAGATGATGTTGTTAAATATCTTACAGAGAAAATCAATCTTCTGATTAAAGAACCTCTGTGTGATTGATTGAAGTATTCAAGTAATTGAACAATGTTGTCAATTTTCATCATCCCTCAATAATCTTCACACTGGTGCCAAAAGGAGATTGTTTGATAGAGAGGAGTTCAACATCCAACTCAATTGTTGCATTGGGTGGAATCTCTTGAACACCTTTACTTCCATATGCTAATTCAGGAGGAACAATCAGCAATCTCTGCCCACCAACCTTCATTCCAAGAACACCCAAATCTAACCCTTTCAGAACAGATCCTTTCTCAGACTGACCCACATCGAAACCATATGGAGTTCCACCGCCAACGCCGAGTCCCTGCCGGCTTGTCATAAAAGTGATCCCCTTCCATCTTGCAACATAATGCACCTGCACATTTTTCCATTCCCAATTTGAAATTCACAAGTACAGATAGATAGATGATAAGATGAAGAAGTTCAGTTAGAATGTTCATAAGTCGTACTGCAACGCGTGAAGCTTTCATTGCTTCAGCTCCGCTCCCGACCTTCACATCATAATACCTGGAAAAGAGTTGGCATAAAATCAACACCTCAAATTATGCAAAAAGGCACAGATTTAGGATTTGTTACTGACTTGAGACCATTTGGAAGATCTGTGAATTCTGATTGAGGTATCTTTGACGCCCGTAACTGTACACAGTATACAATATGACAAAATGACAATAAACAGTAGAGCTTATCAAAAAGAGGCTTCAATTTGGAATTTGGGTTTTATTTACTTACCGCTCTTTTACTAGTTGACACGGCTTCAGCAGCTCCATCCGAGAGGTAAATCGTCGTCGCTGAATAACAAGACGAAATCCTGAATATTTTCAATCATCTAACTCAATTGATAATCAATTAGTTTCCGATTCAAACCTGTGGAGATGATGGACCCCAAAACCAACCTCCTATCAATGACAGCACCGGTATCGCGCTCGCTGGACTGGGAAGACGGAACGGAAGGTAGAGAGCTGCCGGAACTACATCGGACGTAGAGGGACGAAGATGACCTCGAACCTGAATACTTTCCGGATCCAGCGATCGAAGGTTTCTGTTGCAGCAAGAGATGACGGTGGTCGGAGATTTGGAGGAGACGAGGAAGTGAAAGTTCCATCTTTTGGGTATTCGAACAACGGAAACAACTGAAACTAAGTGGTAGTTATTCACCGATAAATTTTTATTAATTACCATATTTTTTTTCGAAATTTCAAAAATACCCTTATGTTCTTTATAGGGGGTGTCTGTATAATAAAATAGAAATTAGAAAAGAGAGGAGAGAGTCCGAGGGAGGAGGGGAGAGTTCAGACTTCAGTACAACAGGCAAATATGTTGCGGCGTTTCAGTCGTCCAACCGCCGTCGCCGAGATGCTGCTTCGATTTTCCGGTGGGATTTCAATTCTTCCTTCAAATTCTGAATATTTATCTCCCAATGCAATCCTCCATGAAACTCGTCTTTCTACACTTCGTCATGTCTATCCCGGAACCCTAGGTTCCACTCGCTCATTCCTTGACTTCTACAAGGTTGTTTTGATTCTTCATCTCTTAAATTTGAATTTTTATTATTGATCAATGATTTTTTTTTTGTTAATTTTTTCCCCTGTTGTTTTCACCAGTTCTTCAACAAGAAGGCCATCAAAAAGGAGAAGGCAAGGCTGTGAGTTTTTTTGATATCTGATTGTGAAATATTTGGATTTTTTTTTTTTTGCTTCTTCTTGTTGTTGTTCAACTGAAATGCATTATATATGAGTTGCTTTGATGAGATGAAGACTGGTACAGTGCAGATGAACTGAACAGAGGATATTTTGCGGATATTCATGAATTTAATAAAAATGGTGGAAAGGTATTCTAATCATAGATATGTATTTTTTACTATAAACTTTGTATGCACCTTAACTTCTATTTTGTGAGGTACAATTTTCAAATATCACGAATGCAGTTAATGTTGATCTGTTTAAAATGCTATAGCTTGATGAGTTTTATGGTGTGTCTATAACTCTGTTAAGTTAGATCCCATTTTATGGGGAAGATGCAGTAGGGGGAATTGACTTAATAATCATTTAGTACTTAAGTTCTGCATTTATTTTCTGATACAAATTATGTGATACTGAAACAGATAGCTGTGGCGAATAAAACAATCATTCCATCTGCTGTGGCTGCAAAGTTCCCAGATTTGGAAGTTAGTTCCCCTGATGATCGACATAGATTCAAGCTGCCAATTAATTCTGAAAATGAGAATAAAATGCCCGTTCGCTATGCAACATTATTATGCTTATCCTTTCGCGCAAGCTCTCAGGTATGTGCATGTTATATCCATTTTTTAAAAATAACTACAGTCTATACCAAGGTGCAGCATTGATATTTATTCTTTCTTAGTTCCTTTATGCAATATAGGTAGTTGTTGGGTGTAGGAATCCAAAATTCGATCCCTTTCTCATTGTATTAGAGTCATACATATACATTTAGGAGACATGCCACAGGTTGGTTATACCTCCAAACAACTTTGTTACAATCCCATCAGGGATAACTAATATAATACAATGACAATTTAACTAATTAGTAATTAAACACCAAATAGCATCAACACACCTGCTTCAAAAAAAAAATAGCATCAACACTAGGATTGTATACTTTATTATTCTACTGATCAATAATTAATTTGTTTCAGAAGTAGCTTTAAGTTTTTATTATCGATTCAGTCAGCGAAAAGGCAAGTTTTTCTCATTTTCTACGTGAAAACACTTTACACATTGTACAACAGAGTCCAAGACTTCCTGCATTCTAAGACCTATTTTACATGGATTTCTTTGCTCTAACCTACAATCCTAACATGCTTCACAATCCGTCATAAATAGAAATATTTTCCGAGTTCTTTAATCCTATATTTCCTATTAAAACTAAGTTCTACTAAGACACTATATTTAATTATTTATTATTTAGTAAGTATGAAATGCAATCGTAATATCTTATACATAATGTAATCATGTAAATAAGATTCGTTTGGCTGGTTGTTAAAACCATTTGTAAAATTATATCAAACACAGTTAGCCATTACAAGAATAACACAAACTGTTCAAACTTCAGACTCCAGAGTGTTATCTAATGGAATCACTCTATCACGTGAGTCAATGAGGCGGCAGATAAGGAATAAAAAAAATTCTTAAATTTAAAGTTATACAACTGTCCATGGAAGATTAACTGATTAGGTGTAAATAGGTCAATATTTACTCACAGACATATTGAATAAAATAAAATCATTCATGTTCCATATTGGTGGTGTAGAGATAGGAATCCAGAAATAATGTGGATTGTCTTTCTGGATTCAATTAACATATTTTATGTCTAGGTTTCGACCTAGGCATGTAACAATGTAGCATTCATAATGTCTTTAACGGAGGATAGTGGATTTAGCCTATGTAAGTCATTAAGTCTTAAGATTTTGTACATCGGTAGAAAAGTAGCATTCATAATGTCTTTAACGGAGGGGAGTGGATTTAGCCTATGTAAGTCAGTAAATCTTATGATTTTGTACATCAGTAGCTATCTAGCATAAACCTTATAATAATGTAATTTTTCGGCAGATGCATCTAGGGCTAGGCTGGTAATCTCTCAAGGATGACCTAATGTTGAGTTATTGACTTAATGTCAAGAGTGCTTATTGATGCAAGCAAGTAGAACTGAAATACATCTTCTATGGTATTATTTTCTGATATAATTGTATTGTTTTTTCCATTTTCAGACAATGGAAGATTCTTGGACTAATCCATTTTTGCATACTTTTAGTGCTAAAGGAGACATTCAAATCTACAAGGTGTTGATTTTATTTTTAATATTCTTGCTTGAAAATAGTTGATTTAATTTATTACTTTATTTTAGTTAGAGAATCTTTTGAAATTTTAATTGGGATGTAGTTTTTTATTTAACTCAGTGGGTCATTTTTTTCAGGTTTCGTTCATAGATTCATGGATCTTGTCTTCTTTTCCGATCAGAAATTTGCTTCTTCGAATAATGAAGAAATCCAGCCGCCCACTGGAGCATATAGTTTATTCATTTGGCGACCACTATGATTTCAGAAAAAAACTTTGTATATTGAATCTTCTCACTGGGTATTGGTCTCTCTCTCTTATTATCGTTATTAAAAAATCGATATTTAATGAAATAATAACAATCCATCGATCCATGCAGGTATGCCTTTCTTTTGGACAGATCAGGCAATATCAGATGGCAAGGTTTTGGATTGGCTACACAGGAAGAAGTCTCATCGCTTCTCTCTGCCACTTCACTCCTCTTGGATGAGAAGTAAGTGGTCCAGTGCTCATTTTTCAACAATTTATTATTGTTTAATTATTGACAACTCTCTATAAAATAATCCAGTGTTATTATTATCTTATACTTTTTTTAGATTTCATCATGTGTTCATTAAAATTTTAAAATAATTGACTCACAAGTCAAAAAAATCTGGAATATCTTATATATTTATTTCTAGATTTCATCAACATGTGATTCTAATAAGTTAAAAATAACGCAGTTGCCCAAAAATAATATCAGGTTGTCTTAATCATAAAAACCACAAACATTGTTTGATAATTGATATACACTTGTACCACTCAGGTTGGTTCTTGCCTTGCTGATCCAACCTGGTGACCGTCTTTGTCATCATCAATGGGTGTTGGCTGCCGGAATTTGGCATACACATCACTCTTGTAGAAATTCATAGTCCTCCAAACTAAAACTAAAGAGATGAGAGCTCCAATGAAAGTGGCAGCAGCGACTATAATAAAAGAAAGCTTGAAACACTGCACACCAATAAACGTGAACTCTCCACCATCAGACTTTAAAGCAAGTCCCTTCTCTTTAAGTTTTTTGGTCTCAAGATCGTAAAGATGCCCAACAAGTCTGACATTCAGAAGGTATGAACCCACCGGACTGGCGGCTCCTCCGAAGTTATACAATGTGGAATAGTATTTGAGTCCAAACAGCTCTGATATGATGGCAAACAGCAGAGGCCATTGTGCTCCGAAACAGAACCCAATTATAACAGATGCCACATAGAGTGACCCTTTTATTCCAAAGGCTATGAGGAGGTGGCCAATGCATGATATTAGGAGGACGACGGTGAGCACCAGTGGACGTGGGAACTTGTATTTTGCTAGGAAGATTTCTGAGGCAAACCCGGCGACGACTCGACCACAATAGTTCCATATGCTGATTAATGACACGAAAGTGTTTATGGATTTTGCTGGGTAACCCAGAGATTCTCCAATCTGACCCATGTTGTCGATTGCTGTGAGTGTTCCACCCACTCCGAAAATGGTTGCAATAAATAGGATTATCATGTCTATACTCACCAGTGCCTGAGGAATTGTGTAGTCCTCTCCTCTCTTGGGTGATTTGAAAATTGCTATCATTCTTTGTATGAATGTTGATGAAAATGGTGGTGGTGATGATGGTTCTGATTCTGGTTTTGGCTGTTGTTCTAATTGTACAACTTCAAGTTCATCAAGTTGTGGAGGAGGATTTGATTTATCATCTGTCCGACGTCTCCATATAGAAAGCTCTTCTCGGACGACGACAACCAATGGGAGGAATAAAAGAATGAGAACCATAAGGGAACTTGCACTGTACTCAGGGTGTGAGAAGGTGAACTGTCTCTGCATAATGATCATAAGCATGAGGAACCCGGCAAGCGCGATAGACAGGTAGAGAAACATGTAGAAAACCTTGAGCTCACGGTTGACATCCTTCACCACCACTGGCAAAATCCTAATTGTCTGCAAAAAGAAAATTGAAATAGCCGCCGGAAGCCACGCAATAAGCAAGACTAATGACTTGGAATCATCTCCATAGAATGCCAAATACAACTGAGTGAGTATTGCCCCACTTAACCCAACAAAACCTTTGAGCAACCCAAGCACAACACCTCTGCTCTCCGGGAAGTTCTTGACACAGGTCACCAATGCTCCGGTATTGGCAAAGCCCTGCGAAGTTGATCCTATGCATATGTACGTGCTCATCTGCCACACCTTGGGTC
Organism: Zostera marina; assembly: GCA_001185155.1. Classification (NCBI taxonomy): domain Eukaryota; kingdom Viridiplantae; phylum Streptophyta; class Magnoliopsida; order Alismatales; family Zosteraceae; genus Zostera; species Zostera marina. Next base: position 16,382 of record LFYR01000744.1, on the reverse strand, counting down.
GAGATATTTTATGCGTGATTGCAAAGTAGATCATAAGGTATCCACCTAGGTTCATGATTACACCAACGAAGAGAACCACCCAAGGTGGTGTGAACTCGTTGATAATCCCTGACAGGATACCGACATTTGCTCCTAGATCCTTGAAGAAACTGATTGTGTTCAGTGTCTGTTGGTCGTAGCCCAATGCAGTTTTGATGTCTTTGGAGTATATTCCAAACAGATAAGTCGCTCCAGATGCCGCCAGTATCAGAAATGACCCAAACACCATGAACCACCGTCCCTGAATCACCTTCACCGTAAGCTTTACAACTTCCATGTTGCTTCACATTCAGGTTCCTCCTCCCAATGCAATTCTACAAGATCTACAATAGAGTTTAGACTTTTAAATCTATATCCTCAAGATCTATCTAGAAGTGGTTGGGTTTTAGGAACTGAATTAGAATACAAGAATCTCTTATTATCAAGTAAAATAGAAAGATGATGCTTCGGTTTTAGTTAATGATCATTTTTATAATGCTTACACAATTTCACACCAATCACTGAAAATCTGGCACTCTGAATCCCAAACCCCAAAATTCACTTTTAATAAGAAAAAATAAATAATACACACATACTACCCTGTCTGATTTGGCCGGGTAAAAAATCCGTTCGGATCGAGTGAAAAAAATCACTCATACCTTACCCAATGGCTTTGGTTTCGGGTCAGATATTGAGTATCACCCTACCTACCCATGGTTTTGGTGCGGTCAGATTCGGTGCGCCCATATAGACTCATAAGGTCCATCCGTCGAGGTTCTGGTACGGTCAGATTCGGTGCGCACAGCCGATCCTGGGCCTAATTTATTTATTGCTTTATTCAGTTATTGTTTCAAGTTGGGTAATAATAGGTCGAACTGAATTACTGATAAGCGATAACACTAGCTTCTTTTTTGATTTGGTATCTAGTCATACCATAGTGGGCTGGGGTCCATATCATGATTACCATCTTCATGGTATCATATGGTATCAATACTTCTTATATGGTATATTTCCCTCTCAGTCACATTTCTTCTCCTTGCAAATTGCTTATATGATTTCATTCTTTTTTATAAGCAATGGAGGAAAACTTAGACGCAACCCTAAATATCGGTTTGAAGAAACTGTCGGTAATTATTAAAGTTGTGGAAAGACCATAGTTCTATTATCGTTGTGTGAGTAATTTTCATTTAATTTCTAATACGATACAATCAGTTATATATTATATGGTTCTAATCATCTAAAGGTAAATTTTTCTACTGATGGTGACTTCATTTACCTGGTAAGACCACCACTAAATCATACCTTTATTTGTTTTTTCGATCGATCCATCTCACGGACCACCACTTAAAATGCAAGATTCGTATGAAGTGGTTAGATGGTTATAGAAATGGAAATTTTAGTAGCGTGTCAGTATTCAATTATTCATATTCGAGGGAAAATTACGCTAAAGATCCCACGTGTTTCTTAATTAGATGATCTTTGCGAATATTTTCTTAGGAAAAGATTCGTATGAGATATGTCTTATCTTATCCTCCTGTTGACATTTGATCCATGTCGTTCTTAATTTTTTTTTATCGAAAACAATCTTTTTTTGAAATAATTAAATTTCATTAAAAAAATAAAGTTAATGTCCAGTTTACAAAAAATTAAGTTATAGAAATAGAAACAGAAGTAAAAAAAAATGAACAAAAACCTCATTGATTTCCCATACTTTCATTATAGATGTCTCCAAAAGGTGACAATATTTAAGATGTTCATCTCGAAAATTCATTTAATGGTTGAGATTTAAATTTCTCATTTTGTCAAAAATAAACAGAGGGTCAAGGCCCAGGTCCCTCAGGGGCTCAAGGCCCAGGTCCAAGACTGTTGGACTTGACTTGTTTCCTGATATTTGCTTTACTTGAAACTACTGGACCATTAAGAAAATTATCTGGATTGTAGAGTTGTAACTTGTAAGTAGATATAATTGGATTCAAAAAAAGTTTTTGAATAATCGAATTTTATTTTTACCCGAATAAATATTCCCATTTCGAAACTTCCTGGACAACTCTTTCTTGGAAAGCGATCGATGACTTCTTCATCGCCGACGCCGTCGTCGGTTGCGGCGGAGGTCTATTCTTCTTCATACCCTAGCGCATCTAAGATATCCGATTCTCCATGCTTCCCTCAGTACTCTGCTTCTCTCAAATGTAAGATTTTCTGATTTTTGACTTTGATTAAAAGCGGAATTGAGTTAGTTCAATTCCCTTGTTCAATTGGATCGTATGACTGTTGAATTCAAATTATTTATTTCTGCCTCAAAATCATGCGTGTTCATGGATAGGTTTTCAACTTTTCAATTTTTTTTAGAGGAGAAGGGATTTAATCTGTAAATTTCAGACTTAAATATCATTACTTTTTTATTTTACCATACGTATTTATATTTATTTAGGAAAATCGATAGCAATCACCGCATGCTATTTTTTTACGAGTAACTGTAAATCTGTAATAATGCTGAGGAGAATGCATAGGGCCTAGCCCTGTCAATCGAACGAATTCGAACCGGATACCCCTGTATCCGAATTCGAATTCGATTAGTATCCGGATAATCCGAATTCGTCCGATTAGTATTCGAATTTCAAAATCCGTATCCGAATTCGAATTCTATTAAAAATTTATAAAAAACCCTGTAACATTTATAAACACCTGTAATATTTATCCGGATTCGAATAACATTTATAAAAAAAACCAAAAAGAATATTTTATTTTTTTTGTTAAAAAAACCCTGTAATATTAAAAAACACCTGTAATATTAAAAAACACCTGTAATATTAAAAAAACTCTGTAATATTAAAAAAAACCCTATAAATATTAAATCCAAGTATCCAACACAATTTAACATAACAAGTATCCATCCAACAGAATTTAACATTAAAAATGAATATTAGAATTCTAACATAATCAGTGAAAAATTACTTAATTAAAACATCAAAAACAAACGAGAGCATGTGAAAGGAAAAGGGATGAAGTCATGACTCATGTTGAAGATTAAGATGTAAAGAATAAAGATTAGGAGATAAAGATGAGCAACATAGTAATCTTCACATGATCCGACTAGCATCTCACCACAAAAATCTGTTTTTGTGTGAGGACTGAGGGGAGCCGAGTTACCACTTACCAAGATGAGAACTGAGAAG
>LFYR01000744.1:0-13088 GCA_001185155.1 Zostera marina | reverse complement strand
CAAAAAAAAGGAGGAATGAGAAGAAATCACAAACCCTAGCTAACTCTTAAGAAAGGGGGAATAAGAAATAAAAATGAATTTTTAGAGATTTAGGGATTAGGTTTAGGGATTTGATATTTTTATTATTTGATAAAAAATGAGAGGGTTTATTGCTAATATGGTGGAAGATATTTAATATTTATTAGAGAATTACATTAGATTACATTACAATATTATATTAGAGAAGGTTAAAATTATAAAATTATTATATATTTAATATTTATTCGAATTCGGATAATTATCGAATTCGATTAGAGGTATCCGAATTCGAATTCGATTAGTGTCGGATAGTATTTTCAGTATCCGAATTCGATTATTCGAATTCGATTAGGCTTAAACGAAATCGAATTCGAATTCGGATTTCGGATATCCATTGACAGGGTTAATAGGGCCATAGGGGGATTGGCTTAATTTGTTTGATGAGCCTTAATTCATGCGATTCAGGGTTCAAGTTTCATCGTGTGTTTTACTTTACTCGTTATGAATTTATCTAGTGTTATGTCGTATTGTCATGTGGGCTCTGATGATTGATCTATATTTTATCTATCTACAATGGTTTTATCCTTCCATACTGTTTTTCAGTTTTTATGTGGATGAGGTTAGTTCTGTGCTTAAAACAAACTGAAGTTGATGCATAGGAGGGTTGATTCTATTTATTTCTAGTGTTGAGGGTCATTGTGTGTTTACTCACTTCGAATTTACCTGATATATGTATCTATCTCCCAGAAGTTTTACCATTCCAAGCTATTTGGTTTCCAACTAACCCCATGTTAAAAATAAATATTCAAGAACATGGAGATTAGCTCAATTGGTTTCATAACTTTCTTGTGCTCTTAATGTGGTCGAAGTCTAGGGTTTGTGTATCACTTTGTGTTTACCAATTTTGAATTTATTTAGCGATAATGTGATATTATTGAGTGAGTTGCTTTGATATATGATATATCTACCACACTGGATTTTACCATTCTGCACTGTTTGGGTTTTCAGTTTTGTTGAGGATGGGATTTCCCTTATGTTATATTTTTTGCACAAATGTGATTGGAATTTAGCCTAGGAAAATGATAAGTTGATAGCTGATTCGCTTCATAATCATAACAAATATCTCACTCATTTTAGCTCAAAGACGTCAGTTTATCTAATGTCTTTGGTGCATTATTTAGGCACAGCTTGATGATCAGTTTGGTGAGGGAGGGTTTAGATTGTGTGCTAAAAAAACTCTAATGAAGTTGTTGATATTTGTTGAATTTTAAATCCTTAAGGCCTGACAATTATAAACTAAATAATAGGAAACATCTGTACAGTGATTATTTGATACATGATTATATGAGGTTGATATTTTACCCATTCCAATTTCCAAACATATTCTCAAAAAATAAGACAGTCATTTATGCCGCTAATTATTACAAAAATGCAGGTTTGGAGAAAAATAACACAGACAGGAAAAAGTGTCAGGAATACTTTGATATTTACAAAGAATGCAAAGAGAAAGAGGTACAAATATGCGAACTTTTGTGTATTAAAATCTAGTAATTGTTAACCCTTAGTACGTTTGTCCATTTTTTCCCGCAGAGGCAAGCTCGATTAGAACGCAACAGTAAAAAAAGCATATTCTACTGAAGCAATTCTTTTTTTAGTTCATCAATAATGAATATTTTTGGTTTCAAATCAGAAAAATATTATTTTGCATTAGTAGCATGATAAACCCTAAACCTTGCCAGTCCTCAAGTATTCAAGTGATAGCAAAAAATCCCATAATTTATTTCAATAATGGGCCAATGGCTTATAAATATTCTGAGTTAGGATCAGATAAGAACATCGGTATAAGAAAGTAATGTATAGGAATTTTACATCCAAACCATGTAATGCCAAAATTTAGTTAAATTCCATTTTCCTCTCACATTGAATTGAGATTGCATGGCCAAAAATCAAATTCTCATAGATTCTTACAGATCAGATTATCATCTTTTCATTTTATTTTGAAATCAAAATGAATGTATTCAATAAAATGTATATTAATTTGGCGTACCGTGGTCTTCTCCCACTTCCACTTTGTTATGATCACGAGATATCAAAATCTAGTAATCTTGTTTTAATTTCCTTTTGATAATCTAATGTGTTAGGAGAATCATGGATACTTTTGAAATTTGTCCAAGGACCGATTCGCAAGGGTTTATGTAAATAAAAAATACAGTAAGCAATATTCAGAAGATCCTAATACTATAGTCAATTTTAAATCCATCTATAAGAATAGAAAAAATATTTTGATCATGATAAATTAAAAATAATGACAGGTTTTGTATCACATTTTAATACATTTAACAAAATGATTTTTTTCAATTAAGTATATATATTGAATAAATTGAGAGTTCAACTCGAAGGATATTTCTGAGGGGACCAGAATTGCTTATAGTTTCAACAACTGGAGAAGTTGTAGGATCATTTATTCATTTATTGGAGATACAATAGGTCCTGCATATCTTGATGTTTTTGGTGAGATCGGATTTGACCGTTGACCATGTGACGATAAGTTTGGATAACATACCTCATGGAGCATCTCGATATACCTGTAACTTTGCAAACAGAAAAAAAAAATTTCGAGGAAAGAGCAATGGTTTTTATAAATCAATTTAACCATGAATTTTATCAAAAGCCCACTGATCTTGATCATGAGCGAAAGTCTATTTTCTTGTAATGTGGGTCACTCAAGAGATGCGGTATGCAAGACAGCGAGCGCACGGGCCGTCCCGGTTTATCTTCTGTGATTAGTCTTGTTATGTTTGGGACGGGGGCTTTTTGTTTCAAGATGCTTTCTTGGGCCTTCGTGGGCTGGGTTAAAGGTTTGGGCTTGAGTCCAATAGTTTAGGATGATGCCTATGATGAATATAATATCATAATCTATTATTTCCAAGTGAAAAAACGTTCATCCGATCCGTTGACCACAATTTTTTTTTTTCTTTTTCTGTTTTGAAACTTCTTAAATCCTAGCTTCTATCGCAGCAGATTTCGACGAGATTGAAGTTACAGAATCTTAAATCCCTAAATCTTAGCGTTCATCCGATCCATTAACAACAATTTTTTTCTTCTTCTTCTGTTTTGGAACAAGTTCTTAAATCCTAACTTCCATCGCAGCAGATTTTGACGAGGTTGAAGCTACAGAATCTTAAATCCCTAAATTTTAGATTGATTCCTGATCGGAGGAAAAAAATGCGTCGATGAAGATTGGATACTAAAGTACTCCGCCTACGTGGTGCAATATAAGTGGACAGATCGTATCGTTGTCGAATGCCGATTGTTTAAAAGTTAAAACCCAAACAACCAGAAAAAGAAGAAGAAAAAGGAGAAGAAACCTCGGATCAGTTTGGGAAGAAACCCTAGCGATCAGGGGGAGGAAAGGGGGGGATCATGGAGGCGGAATTAGGACAGAATACGGTAGAGTTCTCCGCACTGGTCAGGAGAGCGACGGAGGAATCGTTTTTATCGCTCAAGGATCTCGTGGATAGATCTAAGTCGATGGATCGTCCCGATTTTGATAAAAAAGTCGAGCTTCTCAAGTTCATACTCAAGACTAGGCAACGGATGCTCAGACTTCATGTACTCTCCAAATGGTGCCATCAGGTTTGGTTTGTTTTGGTTCGATTTTTTTTTTTAAATTACTTCTTCTTCTTCTTGCTTTCAATTGGGGATTATCAAGTTACAAATTATGATTTAGGTCATTGGAAATAATTATAAAAATATGTTCTGTACTGTATTGGGTGGCTGCTTAGTGCTTAGTAACTGTAATAAAGATTTCTGTTATTCTTTGTCTATAATAATTTCGAATTTGTTTTTGGTAATTCAGGTACCATTGGTGCACTACTGCCAGCAGCTCTTGTCGACGCTTTCAAGCCATGATACATGTTTTACACAAGCGGCAGATTCTTTATTCTTCGCACATGAAGGACTGCAGCAAGCACAAGCTCCTATTTATGATGTGCCGTCTTCTATTGAAATTTTACTCACCGGGACGTACCAACGTCTACCAAAATGCACACAAGATTTAGGATTTAACACCAAGCTTCCAGAGAAGCTGGAGAAGGTGACTGTAAGGAAATTGGATACAATTTTGCGTTCAAAGCTTTTGGAAATTGCAATCCCTGAAGAAATATCTCGAGTTAAGGTTTCTAATGGTACTGTACTTCTTGAAGTAGACGGTGAGTTCAGAGTTCTTCTTACTCTGGGTTACCATGGACATCTGTCATCGTGGAGGATACTGCATTTGGAGTTACTTGTGGGTGAAAAGAGTGGATGTGTTCAGTTGGAAGATACAAGAAGATACGTTCTTAGCGATGATCTGGAGCGTCGGATGTCTGGATCTGAGAATCCATTCACAATTTTATATTCAATTCTTCACGAGCTTTCAATTGCACTTGTCATGGACACTCTGATCAGACAGGTTAAAATGCTATGGCTAGGAAGATGGAAGGATGCAATATTTTTTGAGTTAATTTCCATCGGTGGGAATTCTGGCAATACACAGTATTCTCAAGATGGGGGGGAACCAGACTATAGTAATCTCAAACTACCTGGCTTAAAAATCAGTTATTGGTTGGGTTCTAACATAAATACTGGAGGTTCAGACTACAGCTTATGCCCTTATATCAAAATTGAGCCCGGATCAGACCTGCAAATCAAATGTGTACACAGCACATTTATCTTAGATCCATTTTCTGATAAAGAAGCCGAATTTTCCCTTAACAAGAACTGTATTTCTCTTGAAAAACTGTTGCTCAAAGCCATTGCATGCAATATACATACCCGTATGCTTGAAATTCATATGACATTATGCAAAAATGATCAATTTTTTCAAAATTCCAAAGATGTCATATTTCAACGTCAAGTGGAGGGAACTGAACTAGACCATAAAAAAGAGGTTTGTGAAAACATCTTAGTTTCTTATGAAATCGTTCATTTAGGAATTTTGGATCTTATATGTAAGCTGAGTTAATTTTCATAATAAAGATAAAGATGCCGGAAATTGAATTATTTATTTTTCAAATTACTTATACTTAAAAAAATTCCATACTGAATGATGATATCATTATTACCATTTTTTGGGCAGAGTTTACACTTATACACTATTCATGTTAATATTTTAGCAATACGAAGGAAGATGATAAATTCATACATGTTAGAGTTATTAAAATTCAAAGCATTTGTAATGTTTGATGATATACACACGAATTATTGTCTAATTATTTTAATTTTTAAATGAATCACGACTTTTGACCAGCAGTCCTTTATTTTGGAATATGCAACAGTTAAATGATTGCAAATTGGATGTTACGGAATCTTTCAGCAATGAAATATTGCAAGTGCGAGCTTATGGTTCCATGTATATTACACTTGGCCTAAGTCTTAGGTACTATTCTTCATGTAAACTGCTTTGCTGTATTTGTTTTTTTTATAGGTTACCATTCATATAAACTGTTTTTTCAGGAAAAAAATTAATGACTGAACAATTTTATTTTTATTTTGAGAAATGAAGTCTGGATTTATTAAATTAAAAGCATTATTCAGAAAAATATATTATTCCCAAAAAAGAATATATTAAATGCAGGCAAATAATAAACCCTTTTTAAAGACCCATTTAGCACTCACCAACCTCTGTATAATGACAAGTTTTTTCTTTCTATTTTATATTTTTGAAGGTTATGCTTTATTTATTTCTCTATTTTTCTATCTCACGCTGATTTCAATTTTCTTTAACGAAGTCCATTACATGGTTCTCAATATCAGTTCTATAGTGGTTCCGTGTCCGTCCAAAATCCAAATCATTGCATTTCACAGTCAAAGAGGTTTGCCCTGTATGCCTGAAACAGTAGATCGGGTGAGAAAATCATTGAATAAGATCCATGAGTTTCCCCGACCAATTACACATCCAAATAAATACACATCCCAAATGATACAACTAGTGGTCACTCCCCGAATACCAAACCGATTGCCAGACGAATACAGGAGGTGGATTTGGATAATAGTGAGCCGAGAAATCCCTAGAGAGACTCAACAGTGGAATCAGTATACATTGCATAACTTATCGACCATAAGCTCTATGCCGTGCCTAGCAAAGAATAAATGGGAGATTGAAGGGAAAATTCAGATAGGAAAGTTCAAAAATTTCACCTTCGCAATGTCCTTCGCAAGGGATGAAGATTATCTGAAATGTTCAGACAGAGTATGGGAGTCATTGGGGGACACAGTTCTTATGATGAGGAGGGAGTCACCAGAGCAAATTTGTGAAGAAGCATATGATTGGATTCCACAATGGGCCTATATAAAGGGATTAAAACCAGAAATGTATGCAAAGTCAGTAGTGGACTCAATTGTGAGTGTGCTAGGGCCACCTTTGTTGGCTGAATACACCAACACAATCCGCCACCCCCACTGCCTCAGGGTGTCTTTCCAAGCAGATCCAACATCAAATTATATCTCAACCATCCCAATGATCATCAACGAAGGAGGAGGGAAGGAGTCCATGACAACCTTGAAGGTGGCATATGATACCATCCCGTCGAGATGCACCAGGTGCAAAAAGTTTGGCCACTCGTCAGCCCAATGTCCAATGCAAAATATTCTGCCTCCGGAAAAAATAAATCCGGCCAATATACCTCAGAAATCAGGAAAACACATTCTGGCAGAAGCTGAAGAGGAAGCTCCGATGACCCCAAAAGAGATGATTCTGATAGAGGCATCTCATAGTGCACAGAATGAAGTAGGTTATGTGGCAGCCCTAGTCAAGTCTTGGCCACCACAGACCAAAAATCAGGCCACCTCACCCATGTCTCTCTTGACACAACTACAGAGGCAACCTGCAAAGGATATGCAAATCCTCCCACCAGAGGAATCACATGCTGGAAAAGAAACAGAAATACTACTCCAAAGTTTGGCATTTTCTGCCACCAAAAAAAATACACAAGAGACAAATATACAAACTGCAACAAATACCCTGATATACAATAGATGGTCCATGTTATCTGACAAAGAAGATGAGTACGATTATGAGGACAGCAGCTCACACTCGGGCAAGCACTATGGGGAAAGTGACAAGTCCAAGGAGCACAGCTTGGAGGATGTGAACAAGTTATCTTCTGACTCTGATAGCTCGGTGGATTAACAACTGGTAAAACCTTTCAATTTAGTAGGCTAAGAAGGTGAGAAGGATGTGACCAGCCCAAACAGGTCAAAAGAAGGCTTCACAAACGGAGAAAGCCAAAACCAAATCCAAAATTACCAGAACCAAACCCAAAATTACCAGAACCAAACCCGACAAATAAATTTTTCAGACAAAAATAGAAGTCCTAGCCCAACTCAGCAAGGTAGCACCACACACCCACTAGCTCAACTCAAGCCGGTCCTAGAAAAAAATGGACCAGAAGACCCATCTCATCAACCCAACGGGTTAGATACCCCAACCCACCAACCCAGTGAGTCGGAGGACCCAAATGATAAATTACTCCCTGAACCACGCACACCTTTTTACTATAAAAAGAGATGTAGCAAAAAACAAAAGAAAAAAGCCCCAATTGAAAAAACAAAAGCAAGGAGAGCACTACCTTGTGCCTCCTTAAGATCTACACATAACCCATGTTGGACAAATCCTGCAGTTAAATTAAAGCATACAAATAGGGTACAAAGGAGGAAAGACAGAATGCTACTTAGGGGTTGGTCTCAAGACCATGAGCAAGGTGCGGACAATTCCGCACTGGGGAACAAGTAGCCACCTAAGACCAAACAAAACTAGGAAAGTCAGCCCCTAATGGCTTTCCTAATATGGAACGTTAGGGGATTTAACCCTGCAGAAATGCATACAGAGGTTGAAAAATTAGTAAACTATAAGGAGATCGAAATTTTTTCAGTATTAGAAACAAAAATCAGGCCAAATAAGGTTCAGGCAATAAAAGACGCCTTTGGTCCTAAATGGGATCCGCACAACAATGGTGACCCCAACCAGACATTGAGTGCCGACTCAATATGGACTTTCTGGAGGAAAAACTTATGGTCAGTAGACATTCTAAAAACGCACCAATAATATATGCATCTGAGACTAAAGAATACCATGGGATTAGAATTACTCTACACACCAGTCTATGGAAAAAATAACAGAGTGGAAAGAAAAATCCTATGGAATGGAATCCAATAGATAGGACCCATAACCACTTTACTTAGCTAGTAGGGGGGATTTTAATGAAATTAGGTCTCCAGAAGAAAGAGCAGGGAGAGGGGTATATTCACATGGAGGCCCATCTGAATTCATTGACTCCACAAATATGACACACTTGTTAGAAATCCCATCCATAGGGGGAGAGTTCACATGGACAAACAACTCCCTGGGGCCAAATTTCATACAATCCAAAATTGATAGAGTTTTTACAAATCAGATATGGATAAATAAATGGCCAGAGGCTAGGGTTGAATTTCACAATGGCACAAGTGATCATAAAGCCATGATCATCATCCTATCACAAGTAGAGTAAGGAGCAAAGACTTTCAGGCTATACAACTCATGGCTAGAGGAGGAAACTTTCTGTGGGATAGTAAAAGAGGAGTTAAAGAAAACCACCAGAGGCACATGCTTATTTAGGCTACAATATAGGCTTAAGGCAGCAAAAACTAGGATTAAGCAATGGGCTGCAGAAAAAGGAAATTATGCAAAATTAGCCCTAGAGGTAGGGAAAAAATTAAACACTGCCCTAGAAAAAGCCCCAAGTTCTGTTGAACTACAAACCAAAAGCATAGAACTGAGGAAGGACCTTAAAATACTACTTCTCAGAAAAGAAGCAGATTTAAAACAAAGGAGTAAGGTCTCCTGGCTAAAGGAAGGTGACCGAAACACTAGATTTTTCAGCATTGCCACAAAACAGAGAAAATAAAAAAACTCCACCCTTAAAATACTAAACAGGGAAGGGAATCAAAATATTAACAAGGACCCAACTTAAAAATAATAGTATGACCTACTTTAAAAATTTATTTAAAAAAGGGGACTCTCCACACCCAGACATTCCAACCATATTTCCAAGAATAGTAACCACTGAGATGAATGATTGGATAACACAAGTCCCCCTGGAGGAAGAGGTAGGGGAGGTGCCTTTTGCTTTTAACACAAACAAATCACCAGGCCCAGAATTCTTTACCTCTGAATTCTTTAAGAAATTCTGGAATGAACTTAAAAGGAACATAATGGACTGTGTAACATAATTCTTCAAAGGAAAACCTTTAGTAAGGTCCACAAACCATACCTTCCTAACCCTCATCCCAAAATCCAACACTGCATCTGAAATGGGAGATTTCAGACCAATATCCCGTGTCAACCTAATATATAAATTAATGACAAAAATCCTCACAAACAGGATAAATAAGGTCTTACCACAACTCATATCACCAAACCAGACAACTTTTATAAATGATAGGTTAATATCAGATAATACATTGTTGGCAAATGAAATGCTCTATGGGTATGGTAGAAAAGAACCCCCAAAAGATGTTGCATAAGCATCGACCTTAGGAAAGCATTTGACACAATCAAATGGGAGGCCATAATAGACACACTAAGAGCCTATGGGTTCTCCTCTCATCTATGTAAGCTAATATGGAATTGTATCTCCACTGCATCTTTCTCAGTGCTAGTTGAGGGCACCCTCACACCACCTTTTAAAAATCAAAGAGGAATAAGGCAAAGAGACCCTCTATCCCTAATCCTATTTGACATAGTCATGGATGTGCTAAGCAGACTACTAGAAAGAGAGGTTATGGCAAAGAAAATAGACACTTATAAGGTCAACGGAGCAACCTCTATATCACACCTAATATATGCAGACGATATTCTAATATTCTCAAAAGCAAATAGGAAATCCCTAAATGCAATAAAGAGGACCCTAGAGAAATTTTCCTCCTTCTCTGGGCTAGACGTTAATGCTGAAATGAGCTCAATGACATTATCCAAGATTTGTGCACAAGACCAAACACTCCTAGGTATCCTTGATTTTCCTACCAAAACCCTCCCTCTCACATACTTAGGACTCCAAATAACAGGAAAGAAAAAATCCCACAACCAATGTTAGAAGCTGATACAACTCATAGAAAACATGTTGGCCAAGTGGAGTGGGAAATGCCTCTCCTATGGAGGAAGAATACAACTAGTAAATTGGATCCTTGCAGGAAAATACACATACTGGGCCCAAGGCACAGCCTTACCAGAATCAGTCATAAGGAAAATAAGAAAGTTAGCCTACAACTTCATATGGGATGGAAGAAAAGGGATACCATGGAAACAAATGATCCTCCCCAAAGCAGAGGGAGGATTGGGAGTAAGAAACCTAGATATCATAGTTCCAGCCATAAACATTAAAAGGATTGCAAATTTCTAGACAAAATCAGACTCAATCCTGAATACATGGATCCAAGGGAGATACATAAAAGGAAGGGCCCTTACAAGCATTCAGATCAAAAACTCTATCGACTCCCATGCCTGGAAATTTATAATGGGAGATACCCCTAAGGCCCTCACACTAATAGAGTGTGGACCAAATTACACAGTGCTTTGGAAAAGTGGAAACCCAAGCAAGAAACTTGCAAAAATAGGTGAGGAAATTAAAGACAAAAACCATAAAGACACTCTAGCTGAAGGAATATGGGCCAACAAACCCACAAAATTCTCTGTACTTCTATGGAAAATAAAATGGGGACACCTAAATACCTTCACCAGGCTAAATGGATGGGGCATGCCCATCCCACCCATCTGCCTATTATGCAACTTAGAAAATGAAACCAGAGGACACCTTTTTTTCAATTGCAGCTACTCTAGAGCCATCCTTCTACCCCTAGTTGAAAAATTAAACAATATCATCTGGAAAATCATGAACATCCCCACACCCACCACCACATACCCAAACATCAAAATAGGAGACTTGATTGAGGCATGTCAAAAGCTAACACATCATTCTCAAATTTGGGGCCTATTATGGAATATGATTGGAGCCTTGAGTTGGCACATATGGGCTCAAAGAAACAGAAGATGACAACAACATTATCTCAGACCACCAGAAACGGTTCTTAAGGAGGTTTTAAATGACATCAACAACTCCTTCAGGCCAGAGAGCTTCAAAAAGAGTTGTTGTCACCCTTTGGGACCTAGCACGATACAGATATGGGAGACCAACCTCCGGAGGCAGATAGCCTAGCTTCTATCTAGGCAATATGAGTATGTGGAAAGTGTCAAAATGAGACTTGCTCTCATTTCCATATTTATATCTATATTTTATATTTTATTGCTAGTTCTCATTGTATCAGGGCAACGCCCTCATTTTTTATAAACGAAAATTTAACTGCTTCAAAAAAAAAAAAGCTCTATGCCCTAACTATTACGTCAATCACATCACCAGTAACGAAAAACACAGTAGGTGGGGAATAAGGGGATGACCGGAATTTAAAAACCTAAGCTAATCACACTGGAGAATGGAGTGTCCTATCCTCCCCCAACAGGGAAGCCATCCCCCTGTGACTTTCCCATTATGGAATGCTAGGGGAGTAGGGGATTTAATTCAAGGATTCCTGAAATTAGGGAATTGTTAAAAAAGAAATCGATAGATGTTTTCTCCTTACTAGACACTAAAGTTAGGTAGCACAACTATAATTCTATAGTCCAAATATATGAGTAGGACTGTAGGAGTGTGAATACTACTGTAACAGAGATTTAACTCCCTCAACTTTTCTGATTTAATTTGGGTGCTTTGGAAGAAGGGGGTGTGGCAAGTTACGGTATTAGTGTTTCATCCTCAGCTCATCCACTTACACCTCAAAAACAATGGTGGATTGAAGCTATTCTACACCTCAGTATATGGGAAAAACAATAGAGAATATAGTTGGAAACTCTAGACCCTCCTCATGCAAATCATCCAGACCACCTACTAACTCCCATAGTCCCATGGGTAGTTTGGTAAGTAAGATTGAGGTTCTCTCACAAGTAGAGACTAAAGAGGATGGACTGTCATGTCCATCATCAAGAAGAATCAGCAGAATTCAATCAGGACATCAATGTAACCCAATTCATGGAGATCCCCTCAATGGGGCATTGGGGGGGGGATTTATGTGTACCAGTAATGGAGTAGGTAAACGATTTACCGTAAATCCTTCAAATAATCTAGACTGGATAGGGTTTTTTAACAACCAAAAATGGACTGAAATGTGGACAGAACCTGGTTTAGAGTTTTTCTGTGGCACCACAAAGGCATGACCATTCTCCTCTTCCAAGTAGAGAGGGGCAAAACCAATTTGAATTTGAATCTACATTTCTTGGCCAGAGGATCCTCAGAGGAATTAGTTAAGAGCGTAAGACATGCCTCCTAGTCCTATCCAAATCCATTAGTGGCAACAGACTTTTTTTTTGATAATGGAGGATACATTTCTAAAAATGCAGAAATGTTTACCATCAGATGATATACCAGAGCCACATAATATATGACTGGTTACATCATAATGGAAATTTAATGAAAATACGTACACAACAAGGCTCGAACCCTGGACCCTCAGAATCCTTAATAGTTATTGTGACCAGTTGAGTTAATATCCCTGTGTAGTAATGGACTTTTTAGACTCCAGCAAAAACTAGGTCAAGTAAAATGACTAGCAAAGGAGTGGGCAGCCAATTAGGGAAACTCCACCAAACAGGTCTAAGCTTCTGGATCTGACTTAGAACTCAGTATAGATGCCCTAGAAAGGAACCCAACCTCTGCTGAATTACATCCATTATAGTAGAGAATTGGAAAATTAAAAAAACTAATTTGTCAAGAGGAAGCTTATTTCAAAGTTCAAACAGAGAAGTAAGGTGAAATGACTGACATTAGGATTTTTTTTTTGTATTGCAACAAAGATTCCAAGCAAGGTTCCGGGTGCGCGCGCATATGCGATGATGCGCCCCCAGAGGGAGATGCGCCAGGCGCATCTCCCTTAGCCGGATCCGGGTAAAATCCGACCCGGATCCAGGCCTGTTTTAAGTTATTTAAATAACTTAAAACAGT
>LFYR01000742.1:181509-306567 GCA_001185155.1 Zostera marina | reverse complement strand
TACGGAAGAACGTAGGTAGACGGGGGACACATCGGCTAAACACGCGCCCCTTCTACAAAGAATGTAGGCAGAGGGGTAAGTGTTCAAGAGTGAACCTCACCTACGGAAAAACGTAGGTAGACGAGGGACGTACTCAAAAATAGTCCTCACCTACGGAAGAACGTAGGTAGACAAAGAACCACGCTCAACCTCAGCCGCAGAAGCAGCGAGCAAAGGGAGGGGGCAAGTATTCAAAAAATAGTCCTCACCTACGGAAAAAAGTAAGTAGGCGAGGGACCACGCTTAACCTCAGCCGCAGAAGCAGCGAGCAAAGGGAAGGGGCAAGTATTCAAAAAATAGTCCTCACCTACGGAAGAACGTAGGTAGACGAGGGACCACGCTCAACCTCAGCCGCGGAAGCAGCGAGCAAAGGGAGGGGGCAAGTATTCAAAAAATAGTCCTCACCTACGGAAGAACGTAGGTAGACGAGGGACCACGCTCAACCTCAGTCGCAGAAACGACGAGCAAAAAGAGGGGACAAGTATTCAAAAAATAAACCTCACCTATGGAAGAACATAGGTAGACGAGGAAGCACGCTCAACCTCAACCGCAGAAATAGCAAGATTAAGGGAGGCGAGAGAGCTCAAAAGAGAGAACTTCACCTATAAAAATAGGTAGAAGAGACAACTCTCAACCCCAGCCACAGGGAAGGGGACTCGAACATTGCTCGGAGATAGCTCAGGCAAGGCGTCAAGGTGGGCAAGCAGGGTTCCGTTCGGAAATCAGGCTAGGCATGTGCGCAAGGAGTATGCTTCGGCTACGACAAACCGGACAATAGTTAGCAAAAGTATGTGACAACCTCCGTGGAAGCATAGATATAACCTAGCAGGCGTAAAGGGGGGAGAACTGGTGAGAGAGGATCTCGCATCCTGGGACATCACCATAAACCCACACCCCAGCACGCAAAGAGGGGGGAATACTGATAGTACAAGGTCCAACACACAGACCATAGTACTAAAAGACGTATCCCAAGATATCTAATACGTAGAGGAGGGGGGAGTACTGGTGATACAGTATCCCGAACCAGGTCATAACTTACCAGCAACTAGAAGTCCAGATAGCCTAAGATGAGTTGAGGTACCTATTGTAGGGTTGGGGAGGTCCCAAGTCGAATCCTAGGAAGATCGACTTTCCTGAGGATCGACTTCCCTGGGATCGACTTCTGAATAAAGTCGATCACCAGGAAAGTCGATCCCCAGAAAATCGATCTTGGGCACCGATCTGATCAGTTAGGCAGTTAGGCGGTTACTGCCCAAATGACCAGATTACTCCCATAAGAACCCCTATAAATAGGAGGCATCTCCCACTCATTAAAGGCAGGTCATTTGGAGTGGAAGAAGTCCTAGCGAAGCAGAGCTCTGCGCACTTGAGTTCCGGTCCGATTTCCCGCGGAGTTCCCCGCTTGGCGCTTGCTTGCGCGTCTTGGAGTACTGGTCGGGTTTCACCCCCATCAAGAGTCCAAAAAGAAAAATTCCTCGGATTCTATGTTGGGCAGAAGGGGATAAAACTAAACTCAAAGAAGGTGACAGCAATTCTAAAAACAATACCTCCTCGGGCCATCAAAAAAGTGCAAAAACTAAATGGAAAAATCAATGCGTTGAGAAGGTTTATTTCCTAAGTTTTAGACAAGTGTAAACCTTTCTTCCAACTATTAAAGACTAGCCAGAAGGGAGCGGTAACTTGGACCCCAGAGTGCGATCAAGCATTTCAGCAACTAAAAGCACATCTAGCGTCACTACCCCACCTGGCTTCTCCTGAAGTTGGGAAAGAATTGTACGTATACGTGGCAGCATCAGAAGAAGCAGTACGTTAACACGGTGTTAATCTGTCAGAGGGGCAATGAGCAAATTCTGATCTATTACCATTCTAAGAGACTACAAGGGGCGGAAACACGATACCCTCTAGTGGAAAGGATAGTCTTGGCAGTGGTACATGCGTCTCGAATATTTCGAGCCTACTTCTTAGCTCACGCAATCAAAGTTCTCACAGAACATCCGTTATGCAGAATAATCCACAGGCCAAACACCTCCCGAAGACTCACGAAGTGGGCCTTGAAATTAAGCGAATTCGATATTGACTTTGTCTCAGCTACGACCATCAAGGGGCAAGCTATTGCAGATTTTATCGTCGAAATGACCCAAGAGAGTGAGGAAACACCTTGGATAGTAGAAGTCGATGGATCGAGCTGCAGCACTAGTGCATTGTCTTGTGCTTACAAACATGCTTTGTTTGTAAACAGCATTCTTAACTTGTGCATTGTCTCGCAAGTCTAGGGTCGTGGCACATGATCTCATGTTTTCTCCCATGTCATATGCTAGAACCCTGATTGTTGGGATGCTGAGTTCTGTTGGTATTAATGCTTTCATTCCATATGTTAACGAGAATGGGGTTTCGCCGGTGGGTGTCTTCTCTGTGGTTTTGTAGGCCCACAAGATCTCTGGAAGTAGGTCAGCCCACAAATTCTTAGCTTGTTCAACTTTTTTCTTCAGTCCTTGAATGATACCTCTGTTTATGATCTCTACTTGTCTGTTCCCTTGTAGCTAGTATACCTAAGAGAAGTGGACATTTGTGCCCATATTGTCGCATAACCCTGTGAACTCCCCACCCGTGAATTGTGTCCCATTGTTTGTTACGATATGTAGAGGCACGTCGAACCTGCACATTATATTATTATTATCTTTGCTATTGTAGTTTTTAGTGTAATTGCAGATATTTTCACTATAATCTGCAATACGCGAAAATAGGCTATCAGCCTCCCCCCCTCAGCCTCGGATCACGATCCAACACTTTCTACCTTGACGACTTCGTTGGAAGATACATAGGGAATCACAAATTTACCATAAAGAATATAGTATTAGAAATGACAGTTAAGGATGTTGGGCACATCTTAGGAATTCCATGTAACGGGACTTCCATCTATATCGATAAGGAAGATGAAATAAACTACTGGACTCCTTTTTGGGAGAAATATTTTAACGACACACAATTACCAGGTTAGAATTTATAATGAAATATTTTTTACTGATTTTTTTAATGATTAATACTTACTGAAATTTATTTTGGAGTACTATGATTAAGGATATATTCAAGAAAATCGTTCATACAAAATCCGAAGATCCTTACTATGTTGAAGATTGTTGTCGTTTATGGTTCTTTATATTATTTTCTTTCTTTTTGATCCCGACACCTCGAACATGCCTTCCAGTGATGTTATTCCACTACCTAGAGAGACTCGACTATATTCCAAAATTCAATTGGTCAGATCTTGTTTTCAATCAGATATTCAAGAATTTGGAGAAGGCATCAAATTCAGTGAGGCGTCTTGCGTAATGACGATGTGAAAACATTGTCTTTGTATTTTGTATTTCTGTAAATAGGTTGCCCATCCTTTTATGTTTGAGGATGTAATAACAATCCCTACATCTGTTACAACTAATTACAGTTATATTTATTTAACTAATTATACTTCTATACACCCCCACAAGCTTAACGGCAGTTCACTAGTAAGCTTGGAGCGTAAATACGAAAATGTCGATCTTGGGAGTGCCTTGGTGAGCAGATCAACATGTTGATCTTTTGAGTCTACAAATCGAACATTTAGAGATTTTGCCACCACTTTTTCCCTCTTGAAATGATAATTCATACCAACGTGCTTGGATGTGATATGATGAGTCGGGTTGCTGGATAATGCGATTGCCCCCTTGTTATCACACCATATTATCATTGGTGATGGTACGTATTGTTATTCCAATTTCTTTTAACAACATTTTTAGCCATTCAAATTCTGATGTTGTATCTGCAATACTTCTATATTCGGCCTCCGTTATCGATCTTGCCACGGTCGGTTGCTTTTTAGAACTCCATGATATGATGTTGGAGCCTCAATAGCAAACATATGCTCCTTGGCTTTTTCTGTCGATAATATTTCCCCCCCAATAGGTATCTAAAAATGCTTCAAGTGTCATCGATGTTGATTTTTGATGCTTTATTCCCGTGAAAAGAGTTGAGGCTATATACCTAAGAATCCGCTTAAGAACTTGGCAATGTATAACTGAAGGTGCTTGCATAAATTATGACAATTTGTTGACAGGAAACGCAATATCCGGCCTTGTTGTTGTCAAATATTGCAATCCTCCAATAATTTGTCAATATTTTGTAGGATCTTCAAAATCTTCTGCCTCCTCATATAGATCAATTTTCATATCCATTGCACATGAATTGGTTTTAGATTTTTAAGATCTTCTTTTTCCAGTAAGTTCCGAGCATATTGATGTTGAGAAAGAATTAGAGACCCATTTGTTGAACGATTTACATGAATCCCTAAGAAATAGTGAATTTCTCCAAGATCTTTAACTGCAAATTCTGTTGATAGTTTTATTGTAACTTGAGCAAGAAATTACTTTGACGATCCTCTTAATATGATGTCGTCAACGTAGACTCAGAAATATGCTACTATATCTTTATTTTGATAGACAAACAGAGATGGATCTATCAAACTTTCTTTGAAACCAAGTGTAACAACAAAGTCTCTCAAACGATGAAACCACGCTCTAGGTGAGAACGTAAATGGATCTGATCAATCGACAAACATGATTAGGATTTTTCGAATCAATAAAACCAAGGGGTTGCTTCATGAACACTTCTTCTTTGAGGAATCCGTGAAGAAAAGCGTTGGATATGTCCAACTAATTCACTATCTAATAATCATTCTTGACCGATAGAGCTAGGATGACACGAATCGTGACTGGTTTGATGACCGGAGCAAAGGTAAAGTTATAGTCTAACCCGTCTCTTTATCGTATCCCATTAGCAACGAGTCGTGCTTTCCTTCTCTTGAAAGACCCATCTGGATTTATTTTGCGCGAAAAATCCATTTGCATGATAGAACATTCTGTTCTGATGATCGTCGAACAAGTTCCCATGTATTATTTGCTACTAATGCATTGAATTCGTCCGTCATAGCAGCACGCCATCCTGGATCTTCCATTGCCTTCGCAGCTCCTGTTGGTACGGGAGTGGATGCTGCTAGATGTAGTATTGTATATTTTGGGTTTGGTGTTCGAATCCCTTTTTGTAACCGGGTGACCATACCATGTGTTCTTGTATCTGCTGCTTCTTCTATTTCAGATTCATTAATTTATGTTTCTTCAATAGATTGATCATATTCAGGTTCGATCGTATATTTTGTAGGAGGTGCGTTGTTAACACTTTTGGATACACAAATTTAATATGGGAAATATCCACGGAGTCCTCCTTAAGAAATTTATTTGTTGAAAAATCTGTTTCCATAAAGACCACGTCCCTGGAAATAAAAAACTTCTTTGTTATAGGATTGTAACATAAATAATTCCTATAATCTTTTGGATACTCTAAAAAGATATGTCGATCCGTCCTCTCAGAAAATTTGTACTTCCAGATTGGTCTCTTATTCGGATAAACTATGCATCCGAATACTCGGAGATCATGTAAATTTGGGGCTTTTCCAAAAAATGCTTCATACGGACTTCAGTGACCTAATGAGTCCTGGTGTATAAAAATGCTGTCGTGGAGAATGCGTAACTCCAGAATGAGTGAGGAATGTTTGCATGAGATAGGAGAGTTAGGCGAATATCTACAATATGACTATGTCGACATTCCACCATTCCCATCTTCCTATGAGCGTAGGGACATGACCTCCGATGTGTGATGTTGTTCTATGAGAGATAAAAATCAAATGCATTGAACTCGTCTCCGTTATCGGACTGCAGTGCTTTGATCGATTTTCCGGTCATCTTTTCAATATGCAACCTGAATTTTATAAAAGTAGACAATGAATCTGATTTTTGAATAATTGGGAATAACCAATTGTATTTTGAAAAACCATCCACAAAGTTGATATAATATCAATGACCATCTGTAGATGGAATCGGAGACGGTCCCCATACATCAACATAAACTATTTGAAGAATTTTAGATGCTGAGTTTGATTCACGAGATGGAGATGGTAAGCAATGCATTTTTCCCATTCAGCATGAGCTACAATTATCCATTGTTTTATTACAAACTAGAAGAGAAAATTTTGTAATTGTATTCTTTGTTGCTTGTTCATGTATGTGGCCAAGCCAAGTATGCCATAGCAATACGGTTACTCTTTCTCCAAAGCATACTTCAACCGTCCTTCTTGCCTCCTCCAACTCCAACTGATAAATATTAGAAGATGAAGACGGAGCAGTCGCGTCGGTGATAAACATATTACAAATAAGGGATCGCCGGAGATAGTGCAACTGGAGGAGATTAGCAGAAGGGGGAAGAACATAGGTCGTTTGCACTGTAGCAACGGTTGGAAATAACCGTTAGTGCGAGAGAGGTTTAGAAAGAATTAGTATGTATTAAGATAAATGTTAATCACACCTTAACTATTTATAATAAACAGTTTACAACATTTATTTAATAAAACTATTTGGCCCACTTCTTCAGCCCATCCGAATTGGCCCATTTCTCTTTTATTGAAACTATTGCACATTCGACCTTTAATTTCTTGTTTATTTATTTCATGAGTCATGGTCAAATTGTCTACATAGTAGAACTTAATACATAATTAGTTAAACATTTATAAACAATCATTTATTCGATTTAAGTCCTCTATTTATATTTATAGAATTACAGTTCTGCATTCTAATCCTTTACCGTTCTGAATTCTGTTTATAAACAACTTAATACAGACCTAATTCAACTAGTTTTAACTAATTCCTTTACACTCCCCTCAAGCCTTAGAATATATATTGAGTATTCCAAGCTTGGAATGGGAATTGGTGATCTCTCTATCACCTAATGCTTTAGTTAAAAAATCAGCAAGTTGGAATTTTGTTCCAACTTATTTTATTAGTATTTTTCCTTGATTGATCATTTCTCTTATGAAATGACAATCTATCTCTATATGTTTGGTTCTCTTATGGAACACTGGGTTATTTGCCAAATAAATGGCTGATTTATTGTCACAGAACAAGACAGTTGGCTTTTTAACTTTTATTTTTAAGTCATCCATCAATTGATGGATCCATGTTATCTCACAAGCTGTTTAAGCAATTGTTCTATACTCAGCTTCACAAGATGATCTTGCCACTGTAACTTACTTCTTAGTCTTCCATGAAATCAGTGAATCTCCCAACATTATGCAAAACCCTGTTAATGACTTCCTACTTATTTGGCATGATGCCCAATCAGCATCACAATACCCTTATATATCCATGTTTTGAGATTTGCCATAAATTAATCCCTGACCAGGTGCATTTTTGATGTATCTGACTAGTTTAAATAGAACCTGAAGATGTATTTCTCTTGATTCATACATAAACTAGCTTAGCTAATTTACTGGGAAGCTAATATCTAACCTAGTGATGTTTAGATATATAAGCTTTCCCGCTATCTTCCTATAGAAGGTTGGCTTTTGAATTTTTGGTGATTTATTATTTTTGTGATCTATATGTCTCTCCATGGGGTATAATTGAGGGTTTTGCTCCTGACAGACCACAATCCTCTAAAATACCTAGAGCATACTTCCTTTGGGAGAGATATATTTCTTTGTTGAAATATGAGACTTCTATACCTAAGAAGTAGTTTAACCTTCCTAAGTCTTTTAATTTGAACTGATTTTCTAATTGAACTTTAATTATTCCAATTTCTAATTCATTACTCCCTGTTATTATTATATCATCTACATAAACTATGAGATATAATATATTTTGTTTTTCTCTCTCTTATAAATAGGGAATAATCTGATTTAGCTTGAGTAAAACCAATATCTAAGAGTACTCCTCTTAGCTTCTCAAACCAATTCCTTGAGGCTTGTTTCAAGACATATAAAGATTTATTGAGTTTACACATTCTTTTATCTCCTTCTTTTAGAAGGCCTTGTGGTGGTCTTAAGTATACTTCTTCATGCAATTCTCCATGAAGAAAAGCATTGTTAACATCTATCTGGTATAAATTCCATCCTTTTATGGATGTTATAGTTATGATGGTTTTTATCGTTACCATCTTTACCACTAGTGCAAAGGTTTCAAAAATATCAAAACCTTCTTTTTGTGTGAAGCATTTGGCTACTAGCCTTGCTTTATATCTCTCTATGTCACCATTTGGTTTATATTTTATTTTATAAATCCATTTTGATCCTATGGATTTCCTATCTTTTGGAAGATCATCTAGGGTTCGTGTGTTATTATCATTGAGTGCTCTCATTTCTTTTTGCATTATTTCAATCCAATTTGGGTCTTTTGAAGCTTCTTCAAAAGAATTGGGTTTATCATGTATAGTTATTTGCTTTAAAAAATATTTTTGTTGTTTACTTATCTTATGGCAGGATACATGATTACTCATGGGATATTTTATCTCATGATAATCTTTTTCATTTTCAAGATAATAATCTTGAAATTGCTTAGATTTAGTTATTTTCCTACCATAGAAGCTAGTTTTATGGCTTAATTTGTTTTGAGATGATTTCTTGCCTAAATCACTATTCAGATTTTTTAAGTTATTTTCTGGTGGAATTGTATCCAGAGTATCTTCTGAAAATTCAGAAGTGTTTTATTTTGAATTACTATCTAGATAATTAGAGACAGTGTCTAGAGCATTTTTGTGTTTGTTCTCTAAAAATCTTTTATTTTGATTGATGTCTGGATCACTTCAGTGTCCAGAGCATTCTTATTTATTAACTCAAGATTTGTTTCTTTTCAGTTTCTTTTTGAATTTTCTCTTTGGTTGCTGTTTGGACATCTGATTTCAGTGTCCAAAGCATTTTTATGTTCTAACTTAAGATTTGTTTCTTCTGAGTTCCTATCTGAGTTTTCTTTTTGGTTGTTGTTTGGACAGCAAATTTCAGTGTCCAGGGCACTTTTATGTGCTAACTGAGAATGTATTTCTTCTGAGTTGTTTTTTGAATTTTTTTATGGATTTCTGTCCATGGTATTGTCTGGACTCTTTTGAAAGTTATTTTTGTTTAAAAATTCAGAAGTCCTCTCTTTTGGGTTTCTATCTGACTGGCTTGAACCAGTACTCGGAGTATTGTTTAAATTATCTTGAACTTCATGACTTAAATTTTGAATTTGTTGAGTATCTGAACTAAAATATTTTTGATTTATTTGGGGATTATTATTGTTGTTTTCAAATGTTTGTATGTTTTCTTGATTTTTGTGACTTAGATGAGGATTTTGGGCACTTAGGTGCAGATTTTCATTGAACTGATTATTTTCAGTTGTCCCTAATGATTCTCCTCCTAATGAGTTTCCTTTATGTTTGTCAACCTTTATGTTTACTTTGGTTTTTGAAAACATAATTTTCTAAATTTTGAGTCTGAATTGACTCATTTTTCTATTTCTTTTGGGACTTTACTTCTTTATGATCTGAATATGTATTTTACTTCATGACTGAACCTTTATTTTTAGAATCCAATATCTTCATTTTTTCAGATATTTGAGATTCTGGTTTTTTAGTTGAGAAAGCATCATTTTCAGATCTTGTTATGCTTTTATTATCAATTTTAGGATCATAATATTTATATATAATCCTATTATATATATCTTCATATGATCTATTATTTTGTGATTGAACTTGATGATCTTTGAAAAAATCATCCTTAAATGGAAAAATATTTTCCCTAAAAATTACATTTCTAGAGATATGAAACTTTTTAGTTTCTATGTCTAATATCAAATATCCTTTAGTATTAGAAGGATATCCCATAAATATACCTTTAAAGGTTTTTGGAGAGAATTTATGCTCTCTAATATTAGTGGTTGCATAGCATAAACAACCAAAGATTTTCATTGAGTTATAATTGGGTGTTTTATTAATATTATCTCATATGGAGTTTTATTTCCCAATACCTTAGATGAAATTCTATTAATTATATGAGTGACTGTCAATATACATTCTTCCCAATATATTAGAAAAATTCCTCCTTGAAAATTTAAGGATCTAGCTACTTCTAGCAAATATCTATGTTTTCTCTCAACAATGGTATTTTGTTGAGGTGTGTATATGGACAAGTGAGTTGGTGGACTATTCCATATGTCTCTAGTGTTTTTCTAAAGGAATGTGAGGAGGTGAATTCACCTCCATTATCACTCCTTATAATTTTAATATTTTTGTCAAAAAGATTTTTAACTCTAACTATAAATGTTTTAATGCATTTTAGAGCCATATCCTTGGTTTTTAATAAAAAAGTCCAAGTGACTCTACTTAGATCTTCAACAATAGTTTAAAAAAACATCATGGGTTATAATTAAGAATTTCCCCCAAATGTCTATATGAATTAGATCAAATAGAGATTTTGATTTTGATAGGCTATTTTTATATTTCAACTTAGTTTGTTTTACAAGTGGACAAACAACACAATTATCTTTAATTTTTGGAGATTCTTATTTATTTTTGAAGAAAAATTATTCAAAACATCACAATCATCAAAAAATTTACATTTTTCATTTTCAGAATTTAAACTACAATTTCTTTTAGAATCTATGCTCTCACCCTTGATTAATATCCTCATTTTCTCTGTTGAGATATGCCTTAGCCTCTTGTGCCAGGTCTCAAAGTCTATGGATGAATTGGCAGAGTCAAGAATCTGAGGCTTGAGGAAGTAAAGTCCATTTTTACACTCACCCTACCTAATCACTCTCCGTAATGTGTTTTCTTGAAAATCACAGCCATCTCTGTTAAAATTCATATTCAGATATGAATCACTTGTTATTTTATGTACTGAAATTAAATTGACTTTAAATTGTAGGATGTATAGTACATTTTTAAGGATGAGATTTTCAGATAGAGTTATATTTTCAGTTGATATAACGTTGCATACTTCTCCACTAGGAATGGTCACATAATGATCATATTCCATTTTTGAAGTGTCATCAAAAAAATTAGGGTTCCCAGTTATATATATGTTGGGATGCCCCAGTATCAATTATCCATTTATTCTTATAATTTGAACAATTATTCTTAATAAATCCTTGAGCAGCAATAATTCTTCATTATTGAGGTTGGGTACATTTGTTGAGGTATTGGCTTGATATCTCTACTATTTTTATAGTTGTCTTTCTTGTTTTTTTTGGAAATTCTACTATATGGAAACAATTTTCCCTAAGGTGGTCAAAATACTTACAATTGTCACAAAAGTACTTAGTGTCTATTTTCTTGCCATTTTTACTATATACTCCTTTTTTCTTGGGTTCTTCTTTCTTTTCTTCCTTATCACTACTCTTGGCATACATGGTTGTTGAACTACCTCCTACCTTTTCTTTAAAATTGAGTTTTTGTTTTCCCTCTTGTATAACTAATGAAAAGACTTGATTCATGGAGAGTAGTTCAGATTAGGCTAAAATCTGACTTCTTAAAGTCATAAAATCCTCATTGAGGCATAATAGGAATTGATGAGTCCTATCCTTCTTTAATTTCTTTGAGTATATTGGTGCACATGTTGTGCAAAATTTACATTCGGGCTTCTCTATTTCTATGTATTGATCCTACAAGGATTTGAATTTATCAAAATAAACAGAAAAAGAATTACTAGCTTGATTTAAGATATTAATTTCATACCTTAGCTGACTAGTTTTTGAAGCATTTTTCTGTTTATACCTTTCTTGAAGCTCAGCCCATGCTTCATAAGCAGTTTCTGTGTGAATTAAGGTGGAGGCTCTCTGAGGGCTTACTCCATATTGATAATCCAGGAGAGAACAAACTCATTCACAATCTCCCAATCCTTGAATTCATCTCCTGTCTCATCCACTGGTTTTTTAATTTTGCCATTTATGAAAGCTGTTTTTTTTCTTGAAACTAAAGACAACTTCATAGAATGGGCCTAGGCGACATAATTGGCTTCTCCATTGAGTTTATCTGAAACCATTTGTGCCCCTAGGTGATCTCCAGCTGACAGAAAATAGGGGAATTTTCTAGAGAATTCTTTCTTCACAGTATGAGCTTTTTGCTTCTTATTTACTGACTTCTTTCCTCTTCTTTTTGCAGCCTTGAAAAATCTGCTATTTTCTTCATAATCAGAAGTCGTCATGTACTGTTTGAATGTGTTTCTTGAAGAGCTTTCTGATTCTTCTCCACTGCCCGAGTTTGCAATCGTGGAATTTGGGTCCATATCAACATCATTCCCTACTGATACTATATTAGAAGATGAAGACGGAACAGTCACGTCGGCGATAAACGTATTACAAATAAGGGATCGCCAGAGATAGTGCAACTGGAGGAGATTAGCAGAAAAGGGAAGAACTTAGGTCATTTGCATTGTAGCAACGGGACTTGATCACGACACCAGCAATCAGAGATTAACCTAGAATGGGCGGTGAGTACTTGTATAGGCAATGGGAGGCCCAGGTCAACTTTATGAGGAAGTCGACCCCTGCAGGCCAACTTTTGCCAAGTCGACTCTGAGGAAGTCGACCTGGGCCAGATCTCTGCAGTTAGGCGGTTAGAGCCCTAATGATTGGATTACCCCATAAGGTTTCTATAAATAGAGGTCACTTCCACTCATTAGGGTAGGTTGATTCGAGTGAGAGAGAACCCCTGCCAGAGCGAGCCTGAGCGACTGAGGTGTCCGAGTTGTTTCCGGCGAAGTCCCTGGCCCAACGCTTGTTCGAAGCGTCGTCCAAGCACTGATCGGGAACCACTCTTATCAGTTGGCGTCGTCTGTGATTCAAAGATACTCACAAAAAACGAAAAGCCGGTCGACTTTTTCGAGAAGTCACGGCCAAATCAGCTTCTAGCAGCTCGCTCTCAACCCCTCAGCTCGACTTTATCGGGAGGTTCGACTCCCAGGGTCGACTTTTGGACAAGCTCAGCTTGACTTCCTCAGGAAGATCGATTCCCAGGGTCGACTTTCCTGCTAACTCAGCTCGGCTTCCTCGGGAGGATCGACTCCCAGGTTCGACTTTCCTGCTAGCTCAGCTCGACTTTCCTGCCAGATCAGCTCAACTTCCTTAGGAGGATCGATTCCTAGGATCAACTTTCTGCTAGCTCGCACATAGCTCCCATGGTTGACTTTTTGATAGTCGATTTTTTCGACAAGTCGACCTCTCCTCAAGCCGACCACTTTAGCTCGATTTCCTTCCAGACCAACTTTTTCACGAAAATGGTCACCACAAGAAATAGCTCGCGTGCAAGGGAAAGTACACCGGGATCAGACCAGTGAGAGAGCCCACCTGGAAACCTTGGAGCTAAAAAAGTTGTCGTCAAAACAAAGAAAAACACTGGGCCAGCCAAAGAACAAGGAGGAAATCAGGAACATGCGCCACAGATACCTATTCCTGTAGAAGGCCAGATTCCATTGCAAATAGTAGCCAAGACCTTTGTCCAGGCATGGGGTCAGCAGCAGGAGGAACAACAACAGCAAGTTCCCGAACAACCCCAAAGAATCCAAAACATTAGAAATCCATCTTGTCCAGCTGACAGTCATCATTCCATGGCACAAATCTCAGTTGAAGAACTGTGGTGAGACATGTCTGAGTACGCCAGTCACTCCCAGCAACGCCCTTCAACAAGGAATAGGGTTTCGTCGTTATATGTCGGACCCCTGGAAGGCTCCCACGGTGCGGAACAAAGGTCATCGGCAAATCGCCGAGTTAACCTGTAAATTGCTGGAGTACTGGTGATGCAGGATATGACGCTCAAATCGCATCAACGAGACCAGGAAGCAGTCCCTCAAGAAACATAGTACGTATCGAGGGGGTTATTGGTGATACAGTATCCGAAACTTGATCACGACACCAGCAATCAGAGATTGAGATAGCCCAGAATGGGTGGTGAATACCTGTGTAGGCAATGGGAGGCCCAGGTCAACATTATGAGGAAGTCGACCCCTGCAGACCGACTTTTGCTAAGTCGTCTCTGAGGAAGTCGACCTCATAAAATCGACCTGGGCCAGATCTGGACAATTAGGCGGTTAGAGCCCCAATGACCAGATTACTCCATAAGGACCCTATAAATAGAGGTCACTTTCACTCATTAGGGTAGGTTGATTCAAGTGTGAGAAAATCCCTGCCAGAGTGAGCCTGAGCGACTGAGGTGTCTGAACTATTTCCAGCGAAGTCTCTGGCCCAATGCTTGTTCGAAGCGTCGTCCGAGAACTGATCGGGAACCACCCTTATCAGTTTCTTGAAGAGCTTTCCGATTCTTCTCCACTGCCGGAATAATTTGGGTCCATATCAACATCATTCCCTACTGATACTATATTAGAAGATGAAGACGGAGCAATCATGTCGGCGATAAACGTATTACAAATAAGGGATAGCCAGAGATAGTGCAACTGGAGGAGATTAGCAGAAAGGGGAAGAACTTAGATCGTTTGCACTGTAGCAACGGTTGGAAATAACCGTTAGTGTGAGAGAGGTTTAGATAGAATTAGTTTGTATTAAGATAAATGTTAATTACACCTTAACTATTTATAATAAACAGTTTACAACATTTATTTGATAAAACTATTTGGCCCACTTCTTCAGCCCATCCGAATTGGACCATTTCTCTTTTATTGAAACTATTGCACATTCGACCTTTAACTTCTTCGTTATTCATTTCATGAGTCATAGTCAAATTGCCTGCAAAGTAGAACTTATACATAATTAGTTAAATATTTATAAACAATCATTTATTCGATTTAGGTCCTTTGTTGATATTTACAGAATTACAGTTCTACATTCTAATCCTTTACCGTTCTGAATTATGTTTATAAACAACTTAATACAGACCTAATTCAACTTAGTTAAACCCACAATCATAAGTTGAATCACCAATTGTAGAAACTTGCATAAGACTACCATTAGCAGTGATTATACCTTGATTTTCAGAGTTATTTTTCTTAACTAGCAGATTTTCCATATCCGGCGTAACGTGATCCGTAGATCCGGAGTCGGGAAAGCATAGAGCATAAGCAGCAGCTTAAGTTGTAGCCTTTTTAGAATATGTGGCTTGGCTTTCCTAATTTTGCTGGTGATCCAGACACCAGGAAGTCAACTTCAGGATTATGTATATTCATGAATGGAAATCTAGTTACCTGGTCTTCAAAGAAACAGAATAGTGTTTCAAGATCCAATGCAGAAGCAAAATATAGAGCTCTTACTTCATTAGCTTATGAGGTTCAATGAACCTCATATATCTACAGAGATTTCACTATCCAATTCATGAAATTTTAACTCTCTATTGTGACAACACTTAACCATTTTTATGGCACAAAATCCTGTAATTAAAAATAAATTTAAACACATTAAAACAGATTTACACTTTTTTAGGGAAGTAATCTCTAAACTAAACATTAAAGTTATTCATATATGTTCGTCTGATCAAATTTCTGATAATTTTACTAAATCGGTTTCAAATGAGATTTTCTACAGTTTATGCAGAAGGTTAAACATGATCTTCAAAGCAAAATAAAGGTAAGTTAAAAATCATTAATATTATGATTCTAATTTTTTTGTTGTTTCTATTTTTTTTCTTGCAGATGAAGATTAAGGTTACGAATACCTTCACCAAACGGATGGTGTTGGTAGCTTGTATCAAAAATTCTTGTTGTTGATGTTATTGTTTTTTTTGATGTTATTGTTTTTTTTGATGTTATTATTGCTAGTTGTGTGGTTAGTAGGTGGGTCAAATAAAGATGTTACTACTCAAACAAAGTCTGAATTGATTAGCTAATAATGTAAATTAAAGAATATCAGTGGATAGTTAAGCAAAGGAATGAGTTTTTTTAGAATTATGGTTTTTTCATCTACTTTGTTTTGCCATATTACACTACATCACTCTTTGAAACAACGCAAATGCAAATCAATGGGTTATCAATCTAAAAGTATATAAAGATTGGGAGAGGGTGTCAATAGTATTATAATATCTCATACATTGCTTAGTTAGTTAGATAACCTAAATATAAATTCACTTGTAAATTTTTTCATTAATTTTTAATACAAGGTATTAGTTTTACACTAGTTACAGGGTTGAGATATTACTGAGAATGTACACAGGGCACCAATACTTGCAACGTAATTAGAACATTAATTGATTTTAACCATCGATTATCCTGGATTCCATTATCCCTAGTCCTATTATCCCAATTTCTTTTAAATTCTTCAATGGTTTCTGACATATTAAACATGTCGTTGAACTTGTCCATTTGTGATTTGTCTCTGTAAACAAAAACCAATTTTTTGCACATTTTGACTATTATATACCACTTGCAAATACCATGGAATGTGAACCGAAATGTTCTACCAATTGATCCTTTCCTTACTGTGAATCTTAATTTACCAGCATATATAGTTGTAATATATTTTTCTGCTCCTCGATTGACTTGAAAAACATTCCCCTATAAGCTAGGTTCCTCAATTTCATAATATTGTTAATGCATACGTACTGATGTGACGCGATCTACGATCGGTTCATCAGGCCCATTTACCAGGCATCCTCGGCGACTATACTAAGTACCATCGTCGATGGTTCAAAAGAGGTCAGCAACCTGACCATTACTGTCGAAGTATGAAATTTACAATCCCATGAGAAATGGGCAAGAAATAGAATAAAAGAAGAAAGAAGTCACTATTTTGGAAGAAAATGAGAAGGCGGTGGATCAGAAGAAGTGTGAGAAGAAAAGTAATCTTTTATAATTCAAAATTACTAAGAACACTAAAAAAATAGAATCATTTTGTTTGTATTTTATATACATTTATTATTGTGAAAATTACTAAAACTATGCTATAAGATTATCTAATACAACAATAGAGACCAAATATCCATGACTTCAAACATGGGTCATCCCTATCGTCGATTCGTCGTCGGAACTTGTCATGCCAGTTGTCGGATACTAACTCTCCAAATAATCCATAGAGCTGGAAGAATTTCTCTCAAAGAAAGGGTTGGCGATAGTTATAGAGCATCGACGATGACTTTACCATCAGCGATACCGATGCATACCGTCGTCGGCGACCCATTTTACCCCTACGGAATCCTATAAATAGAACCAGGGGTCCTCCATTACGGGGATCGAAACTATACCATTTCTGACAGAAATTAAGAGGAATAGAACGGGAAAAGCATGGGAAGTCTTCGCCTCCAAGTCGTCGAGTCACAACAGGTGAGTTTTCACCTCATCAGTTTGACCGTCTGTGGGACCTATTTCGATCCACTCGGTGAGGCTAGGCTGCTTTCCTCTTTTCGTTGAGAATACTCCAGTGTCAGCGACGCTATCATTTCCCTCATTCTCCCTCACCGAGTCTCCGAACCATCGATGAGTCTCAACTAGAATCGAAGATTAAGCATATAATCCCAACCTCAAAGAAGGATTATATCGGAAGCCTCCAATAATTCTATCCACCAGAAGGATCGTGTGGAAGACACCGACGAGAAATCATCCTTTCACATTTCAGAGGAATTTCAAATATTTAAATACCAAGGGCTGAGCTGGAGGTCATGAGAACAGCCATGGAGGAGATGCATGCGGAATTAGTTACACTAAGGGCAACCAAGGAGCATGTGGACAGGGATAGTTATTTATTTGGAGTAATTTTCAAAGAAACCCCTCCTTTGTAAGTAAGCCCAAAAGAGTCTGTCAAATCCAAACCGCTAATCTTTATTTGATCAAAAAAAATCATTATTTTGGTAAGCAAAAAAACAGAACGAACGGTTGTGAGAAGATTTCATTATTTTCTTCAAAATGTGAGGCTAGGATGAGCTCTTTTTGGCTCATTATAAATTGACCTTTTAGAACTTTCTTCTATTTATTTGCATAAATAAATTAAAAGTAAAAATGAAAAATTTATATAAAACCCCTTGATAAGTCAAGGAGCTCACATAATATTTATTTGTATATTTATTATGTTGTCTCATGAGTAGGGTGTCAAACGAGACGAATTGGGCTTTTGCTTATTGAGCCAGGATCGGGTTTGGGCTCGGCTCGTTAAGGAATTGTTCAGGCTCGACCTCGCCGTGTCTGGTTTGATCGAACTCGGGCTTGTTAAAGAATTGTCCAAGTTCGGGATCGAATTTGAAATTTAATTTGTGATTCTACAAATTGAAAAAAAAATCTATATCTATATCTATATCTATTTATTTTTTATTTTAGTTTTCTGATAATTTATTCAATAATCTTTATCAATTAATATATATTTTTTATTTAATTAGTAAAAAGTCCTTAACGAGTTTATCGAGCCGAGTTTGAAAATCCAAACTTAAGCTCGAGCTCGGCTCGTTGGGCTCGTGAGTCCGAACCAAGGTTGTCGAATCGAGCTTTAGTTGACACCTTACTTACCCATGAGCTTATTCTTTACATTAACCGCTAGGAATAGAATAACCAATGTATGGATTATATCAGATTGATTTTTTTTTTTTAAATTTGATTATATCATGAATAAGTTGCTTTGTATATTAAAAAAAATTAAAGTCTATAAAAATTCGACATACAAAAATAATTGATTTAAAAATAGTCATACTTATTTTCTACTTATTCTTTATCTAAGGAGATGGATTTACCCAGCAGTTAATCAATTTTAACTTTCTTCTTCCACTCTGTTGTGAATCAGCAACTGAAGAGCATCCCATTGGTGCAATGCCCTTTCTTCCGCGTTTCTCTTGTGTGACTTTTTGAATTTGTTTTCCTTGAAATCGATTTCCGTCGATCTGATGCATTCTTTTATGATCATTTTCTACGAGGTTGAGATTCATCCATGGTGACGTTGGTTTCGCTCCTTCCATATGTGAAACAGTATGCATGAAATCAATCATTGTCCAATGCAACCCTCAACACTTTGATCCAGAAGTGATTTTCTCAATTTCATGAGTCATGGTTTTAAAATCCTTAATGTCTTGTGTATTTATCAATCCACCCGCTGCATCAAAGCCCTCCTTTAGCATCCACATCGCAAACCTGCATTTGAAAAAAACATGAGATATTGTCTCAGGTTTTTCACCACATAATAGACAATCTTCTGTCACGTTCATTCCGTCTCAGTCTATCCCTTATTGCTATGCTGCCCTTCCGTATTTTTCACATGTTTAAAGAGATTTTGTGTACACCTGATGACCATATACCTATCGCTAGATCATCTTTCGGGTTTGTCTCCCTTAGCGTATCTACTGCATTTGCTAATGATGGCCGACTACCATTTTCCTTCCACTGAATTGTTCGGTTTGATGTACACTGTTGTGACCACTTGAGTAGTTTGGAAGTCCTTTACCTTTATGCTACCTTTAGGTCGAAGTTTAATCATCATTGACCAAGCGACTTTCTTCTGTGTCCCCCATATGAACTTGTATGCTAGAGGAGTGATGAATAAAATATTGAGTATTGTTATTGGCAATAGAGCAATAGAGCAATGGGTTTGTTTGTCGGAAATCGAAATCACTCATCATCTCATTCATAAACATACCAATTAATCCAATCACTTACAAACTATTGAATTCGTTGGCAGATGTTTTACCAGCCGTCGATTACAAATCCAACCCATGTCCGTGTCATCACTCTAACTACTAAACCTACCGACCAACTTCTACCAATCCATCCTCTTTATTTTGGTTCATAAATACAGGAATTATTATATATGTAAGAAGTCAATTGCAACGACTACTGGGCCACTGGGGTCTGCCGTCTGCATGCATGTTTTCTTACAAACAACAGCAAACCAATTCATATTGGTGGAATTTCTGTGTTAGTTTTATTTAATACATATATTCGTTGATTATAAATAAATAAGTAAAATAAGTAAAAACAAAACAGCAGACAGAGCTACTACAATACAGTACCATCATTACTGCCCGCCGCCTTTATTGGTGCTAGATAGCTACCTAGCACTACAAGATAACAAATCAATTTGTTTTTTTGTAGTGTAGTTTATCGAGAGAAAATGGTTATTAGTGTCAAGATCCACCTTGATTATATTAAAAATGGATTTTGATGTTTAGCACGGATTATGATAGTTGTTAAAACCCTAGAATCCTGTAGTGATGTAGTCTAAATTCGAGTTGGCTTTCGGCCTACTCGATCGAATTCCGATTGGGTGAAATGTCCAGACACTGGGAGGTGGCGATATAAGCATCATATACCTAAGAATTAAGATGAGTCGTTTCCTAGAAATCAAAGATGAGTGCGTACAAGGTTTTGGAACATATATATATATATATACAGTCCGCTTCATCTGCAGTGATTACGAGTTATGAAATTAATAATCTGGATTAAAAACGTAGTTCAGCAGCTCAGATTTTGAAACCCAAAATAGCAAAATAATTATCATTTTGAGTGAGGGTTTCAAAAGTAATCAGCCTTTGGCAGGCTTAAGAATACTAAATGCAATCCAAAAGTATCCTATGTTTTCATATTTATAGAAATTTGAGGTAGACGGGCTGCCAGTCCAATCCAATCCAATCTAGTCCAGTCCGGCCCAATAATTTTTTGTCATTAAAAACTAAAAGTTAGTTGTTTGAAATCAGTTGTTTTCAAAGTCCATGCATGCATGCATTGCGAATTAACGAGCATGCATGGTACAGGTAGTTATGTGTATTCACCGACCGTCCATCGTTTACTATAAATAGAGGTGCAGAGGAGGAGTGAAGATGAAGAAAGAAAGTGAGCATGGAGGAAACAAGTGGGTTCTGCACTAGGACTGGCACATATCACAGCCAGTGGGACACTGAACATCATTCATGGTCATCGTCGTCGGTGTCACTGCCAAATCATCTTCTCTCAAACTTGGCATCTCCTTCCAAACCTGCTTTCGTAGATGCCAAGTCAGATGCCACTCTCACATTCCAAGACCTTCTTTTTCTATCATCCGCCATTGCTAGATCGCTGATGGCATCAGGCGTAGCCAAAGGTGATGTAGTCCTCCTTGTCTCCCCAAACTTCCTCTACTTCCCAGCATTCGTTCTTGGCATTATGGCCACCGGTGCCGTTTTTTCCACATGCAACTTTCTTAATACCAGATCAGAGCTTCGAGAGCAGATCTTGGACTCCAATCCCGTCCTCATTATCTGCACCAATGACCTCCGATCCAAGCTGGATGGCCTCACATCCAACCCTCTGCTGCTGGTAGAGGTAAATATATATACATATATATATATATAATCAACAATCAATTAAATCCCAACGATAACGATAACGATAATGACAACCATTTCTTCTTTCTTATTCAATTCTGTCCATGTGAAGACGTTGCTGGTCGTTGTCAGTGGTGGGATTAACCGGATCTTTGATGAGCTTCCAGAAGTGGAGATATCTCCATCGGACACCGCGGCTCTTATGTACTCCTCGGGGACAACAGGGAAGAGCAAGGCCGTGGTTTGCAGTCACGGGAACATGATTGCCATGAGCCAAATGTTACGTGTTGCGTGGAGCTGCTGTTATGGCGACGGAGATAATAATAATACGACGATAGTGGACTTGTGCGTACTACCACTTTTCCACATGTTCGGTCTGTCAGTTTTTATCTGCGGGGCGGTGAGCAGTGGATCGACGGTGAGGGTAGGAAATTAGTTATTGTTAAGTAAATGAAATTTTAATAAATAATCTGACGGCCGGCCGGTCATTTATTTATTACGAAGTAGGTGGTAGTTGCAACGGGTAGGTACAGCACAGACGGAATGTTGACGGCAGTGGAAAAACACCGTGTCACGCGTATAATGGTTGTGCCACCGATGATCGTGAAAATGGTGACGTCGTTCTATACATTCCGAAAATACCAACTTGGATCTCTGAAAGAAGTAGTCTGCTCCGGTGCACAGTTGGGAACGGAGCACATGGGAAGCTTCGCAAAATGTTTTCCTAACGTACGACTTTCGCAGCTGTATGGTTTGACGGAATCCGTGGGACCGATCGTGATGTGCGACGGCGTGAAGAATGGTGAGATCAACGATTCCGTTGGAAGATTGGGTCCATCTGTGACGGCAAGAATTATCGACGTTCGTAGCGGAAAATCTGTCGCCCCAAATTGTCAAGGGGAGCTCTGCGTCAAAGGACCGTCCATCACAAAGGGTGGGTCCGTCCATTCCGTCCATCCATCCACCTCGAGGGGTTTATTAATAATTTTCATTTCATTTTATAGAAACGTTAATGTTACATTAATATCTGCTTTCCCGGAGTCATCAGGTTACTTGAACAATAAAGAAGCAACGTCGAGCAGCATTGATTCTCAGGGTTGGCTGCACACCGGTGATCTCTGCTACATTGACGGCAAGGGACTGGTTTACGTCGTTGACAGAATTAAAGAGCTCATTAAATACAAAGCTTATCAGGTAACTTACTCTAATCTTAACATTAACTCTAACTCTATATCTGTTCGACTTATTCATTCATTCATTTAGGTTCCACCGGCCGAATTAGAAGAGGTCCTGTCTGCCCACCCTGAAATTATCGACACTGCAGTTCTACCGTGAGTTTATTATTATTATTTTTTTTTTTTTTTGTGAGATATTAATCGATCTAAACTGTTTATTTCGAATTAATACCTCAACTTCTGAATACCTCAAGCAAATTCGAACCATATTTAAATTCAGTAATTGTAATAACACTAAACACCTATATACATCACGGGAATGGGAAGTGATCTCCGAAAATATGCTGAGGTACGTAAATCACATAGCTTCTTAATAGCTTATAAAGGATGTGAGCATTGCTTATGATTTTACATCCTATAAGAAACATGATTTTTCACTGATTGAAAAACAAGCTATACGCTCATGAGAGTCCAACCTCTTGAGGCTTCAGTCCTTGACCAATTAGTCAGGATCATAGTTGTATAAGAGATAGATAATGTTTTTATATTTATTGTACTTGCATTTCTCTATATTCTGTAATCTTGGGTTATGCCTAATCACTTTTCAGTAATGAAAATAATTTAATTTCTCAAAAAAAAAAAAAAAAAATTTATATTTGATTTTTCTCCCTAATAAAATTTTATATTTGATTTTAATAATTTGCAGATACCCAAACGATGAAGTGGGAGAGATCCCAATGGCTTGTGTTGTGAAAAGAGCCGGGAGTGGACTTACGGAAGATGAAATCATTTGTTTTGTACAAAATAAGGTAACAAATAATTTTGTTTATTTCCTTTATCTGCTCTTTGGGCCTTTTGGGCTTTTGGGCCTTTGGGCTTTGATGAAATGTTATTGAGTAATTACTATTTTTGGCCCACAATCTGGAAGGTGACTCCCTACAAAAAGATAAGAAAAGTTGTGTTCGTCGACTTCATCCCAAGATCCACAACAGGGAAGATTCTAAGGAGACGTCTGAAGGAGAAAAATAATATTTATCCCACTCATTTCCAAATTTCGTCCAAACTTTAGATCACTCTTTAAATTTGCTGATGAATCGATGTTGAATAAAGAATATTTTCTTTCAAACACACAATAAATTCATGTATAAATTATAAATTAGAGCAATTATTGTCAATCCTTCCATATGTCAAAATACGTATAAATTAGATTATAATCCGTCGATATTTATTTATAACTAAACTTTGTACATTGTATATGTTACATTAACATATACTACAAGTATTAATTTATTGGCACAATCAATTTTGGCACATATGCTCAAATTAATTATTCACCATTCTTTCCATGTGCATGCATGCTCTCTCTACATCAACTCATCAATAATTTTTTAAAATCTCAAACTATTCACAGTATTGGATAGTGGAACTATGGATGATGAAGAAGAGGAAGTAAGGTTTTAAGATGTAGCCATTGACAACGATGGGAAGAAGAGACCAACACACAATGATAATGATATGATTAATCATTGAGATGATCGATCATTGCTCTAAATCCATTGGAAACGATTACCATCTTTCTAAATCCACTTCATTAATTTATACAATTTATACTATTTATACGTATTGGAGGGACAAATCATTAAAACAATTAAATGTATCCTTATCCAATATGTTATAAAAATCTTATTCAGTTAATGAAAGATTTGAGAAACCACCTAAATTCATAAACGTATGAGTATTGTTGAAACCGGTGGCATATATGTGAGCCCTAGCTAAGAATCCCGGGCGATTTTTTTTAATATTTTAAAAATAAAATTTTGACATCACTTAATTATAAAATCGATTATAAAAATTTATAAAAATTAATATTAAATACATTCATTAATTAATATTTAAAATATAAATCAACACATTTATTCAATTAAATTAGATTGACAATAAAAATTCGATTTGAAAATATAAATAGACAAGATAATCAATCAATTGCTATGGGTAAAATCATATTTCAAATTACTGTCACCGATCAAATCACTAAAGGTCTAGCTATTTTAATGTTTGGAGAAGGTAGATTGTCTGAAGAAGGCCATGCATGATTATAATTGTTTCAAATTTTAATAAACCGAACAAGGTCATGATTTGGATAACGAGATCTGATTTGAAACAAAAATTATAGGTAATGAAATTTTAATAAACCGAAGAAGGTGATGATTTGGATAACGAGATCTGATTTGAAACAAAAATTATAGGTAATGATCTGAAATAGAAATAAGAACCTACAGACGGGAGATGATTGAATCAAGTGTCTACTTCTTGACCTTGTGGAGAGTGGTGTCTGTGAAACAATCAAAAGAGTTTTACAAACTAAACCTAGTTAGATTGTATTGAAAACTGAATACTTATTCCTACTTACATAGTCTCTTTATATAGGATTTATTTGTTTAACTAATCTAGTTATTTGCTATCGTAACTGCTCCCTCCTTAATATGCCCCCTCGAGCGTAACAGAAGTTTTTCGGTAAGCTTGACACGTAATGTCTCGAACGGTTGTCGTGAAAGTGGCTTGTTGAGGAGATATGCTATCTGATTTTTTGACCCGATGAACCGAACTTCGAGTATTTTAGCGAACATCCGTTCTCGAACAAAGTGGTAGTTCATAGCGAAGTGCTTGAACTTCATGTGGTGCGATGGATTTTTTGAAATGACTATTGCTCCGGAGTTGTCACACCAAATTTTTGCTGGTATTGGAACTTGTATACCCAAATCCTTTAGTAGCTCTCTGATCCAGTCCATTTCTGTTGTTGTGTCTGTGACACTTCGATACTCTGCTTCGGTTATGGAGCGAGCTACCATGCTTTGCTTTCTGGATCGCCATGATATTAAATTAGGACCAAAGAACACAACATACGCCCCCTGACTCCGACTATCGTGCTTGTCTCCTGCCCAATCGGCATCAGAGAAAGCTACTAGTTTAGATGTTCCCGAGTGTTTGATGTGGATCCCATGGAAGATTGTCCTGGCAATGTAGCGAAGGATTCTTTTTAGAACCATCCAGTGTACAGTTGATGGTGTTTGCATAAATTGTGCAATTTTATTTACCGAAAATGATATGTCAGGGCGTGTAATAGTCAGATATTGTAAGCTTCCAATCAGTTGACGGAACAGAGTTGGTGACTTGAATGGAGCGGCTTCATCATATAGCCTGACCCGGTTATCCATGGCTATGTGGGCTGGTTTTGAAGTGTCCAGTTCGCACTTCTCTAGAATCATCCTTGCGTATTGATGTTGAGATAAATATAGAGAGTCGTCGTCTACCCAATTACACTGAACTCCTAGAAATTGGTGTAGTTGCACCAAGTTCTTCATTGGAAAATGTTTCTGTAGAGATTCAATCGTGTCTTTTATAAATTTCGTTGAGGAGCTTGTGAATATTATGTCATCGACATAAACAATCAGCCATGCTTGTATATCTCCTTGACGAAACATGAATAGTGAGTGGTCACATGTACTCTCAGAGAAGCCAAGCTGAAGCAATACGGTTCTGAGTCTAACAAACACTGCACGTGATGATTGTTTTAACCCGTATAGCGATCGCTTGAGTCTGCATACATGGTCCGGGAATTCTTTTTTTGTGAAGTCCGGGACTTGACGCATGAAGACTTCTTCTTCTAGTATGTCGTGTAGGAATGAATTTGATACATCTAATTGAGTGACTTGCCATTTGTTTGCAACTGCTAATGATAGAATCACTCGAATAGTTACCTGTTTTACCACCGGGACAAATGTTTTACATAATCTATACCGTCTCGTTGGCGAAACCCGTTTGCAACTAACCATGCTTTCTGACGCTCTAGGGTGCCGTCTGATTTTATTTTTAAAGATCCATTTACAGCTTAACACATTGTACTTTGGTAGTCGTGGTACTAGACACTAGTTCTCAGGTGTCGTTTGCTAGTAGTGCCTCGAATTCCTCTGTCATGGCCTTTGTCCAGTTAGGATCTAGTAGTGCCGAGGAGGCGCCTGTTGGAACTGATAGAGGTGCGAAGATCATGCAGACGTATTTTGGATTTGGTTTGCGAATTCCTCGTTTTTCCCTTGTAATTATTCTTTGTTGCTGTTGTGATGGAGTAGTATCGTGTTGAACAATTTCGTCGTTATGTGAGATTGATTCACTTCCAGACTCAGAAGTTGTTGGAATTTCATCAATATTCCTCGAGTCAACGATTTCTGGATGGCCGAATCCTCGATCACTTGTAGGCATGTCATTGTTTGCTTCTATTAAACTTGCGTTAAGTGTAAAGTCAGTTTCATGAAATACACAATCGCGTGATATTATAAATTTCCCGGTAGCTGGATCATAACAAAGATACCCTCGATGGTTGTTCGGGTAGCCAAGGAATATATGTGGGTTAGATCTGTATGTGAATTTGTTCTTTCTGACGGGCCTTTGATTTGGATATATTTGACACCCAAATACCCGAAGATCGTTGTATGAAGATGATACCTGAAATAACCTTTGAAATGGTGATTCCCCATCAAGAATCGGTGGCGGGGTTCTATTGTATAAGAAAGCAGTTGTTGCGAATGCAAATTCCCAGAACCGGAGTGGGATCTGGCCGTGATGTAGGAGTGCTAGGCCAATGTTGACTATATGCCGATGACGCCTTTCAACCATACCCATCTGAGTATGTGCATATGGGCAGGATAGGCAGTGTGCAATACCACATTCTTGAAGGAATGGTTTGAACGCTCGAAATTCGCCTCCGTTGTCAGTCTAGAGAGCTTTCAGGGTTTTCCCTTTTTGTTTTTCGACAAATATTTTAAACAGTTTAAACACTTTCTGGGCGTCAGATTTACACACCAAAGGAAATAACCAATTATAACGAGAGTAACCATCCACAAAGTTTAGAAAATAATAGTGTCCTTCAATTGAGGTCTCTGGTGCTGGGCCTCATAGGTCAGCATACACTATGTCTAGAATCTGTTTAGCAGAGTTTTCTGGAGGGGAGACGGTGGTGTTTTGCCATTATACATGAGTCACAAGAAGGAATTTCTTTATTTAAATGTGATACACCCAATTGGAATTTTTTGACAATTGACTTAGTTAACTTCTCTGGGATGTGACCAAAACGATAGTGCCAGAGAGTTATCGGTATGTTGCCTACTGCATTGACTTCATGCTTCCTTTCCGATGTCCCCAGGTTCAGTTCATACATCCCTCCGGAGACTCTCCCTCGTGCCAGGACCTCTTTAGTCTGCAAGTCAATCATAGCCACAGAGGATTTATCAATCCAACAACCAATATTATTGTTGTTATACAAACGATAAACCGAGAGTACTGAAAATTGACGGTACAATTGAAATATCTCCAACGCAAATCTCCATCCCTTGTTTTAAGAATTTTGAGTCACCTGTGGTAGATACAGGAACAGTTGTACTGTTCGCAACGACTATACCCGAGTGGTTCTTGGCAGTTATAGAATGATGTAATATTTTTTCCGTACCTGATACATGACCCGTGGCTGCAGTATCGGGGTTCCAAAGAACATTGACCTGCGCCAGAGTTGCTTGCGCCGGTGTCCATACTGCATTCAGAGCTTTTTTCTTTTGATTTTGCAATTGCCGGGTCCTGTGTTCTGGTGGTGTTGGATTATGACGATTGCAGTATGTTAGTGCTACATGCCCTTTTTTAGTACAAATTTGGCAGACTGGTCGATTTCCTCTTTCTCCTCGATGCTTAATCATATTAACCTCAGCCATTTCTGAAATCAAGGCTCTATTATTTGAATTTCTGATTTCTTGATTTG
This sequence comes from Zostera marina, assembly GCA_001185155.1. Classification (NCBI taxonomy): domain Eukaryota; kingdom Viridiplantae; phylum Streptophyta; class Magnoliopsida; order Alismatales; family Zosteraceae; genus Zostera; species Zostera marina. Next base: position 278,505 of record LFYR01000742.1, on the reverse strand, counting down.
TTAGTAACATTCTCATTGTTGGCACAGTCATTTTCTCAAGTTGGGAGGAGATTACGGCGACAATCGCCTCATAGTCCGTGTTTAATCCGGCCAGTACGTACAAGATCATCTCCGAGTCGGTTACTGATAGTCCTACCGTACGCATGCATTCGACGAGCCCTACTACCTTTGAAATAAAAGCCTCCATTACCAAATCCCCTTTCTTGAGGATTTGTAATTGGTGCCGTAGCTGCAAAACCCGCGTTTCGGAAGTTGATGCGTGAATTTGGCTCAGCTGCTCCCACGCCTTCGCCGACGTTATTGCGCTTGCCACTTGCGATAGGACATCTACCTGCAGTATTGAGAAGAGCCATCCGAGGATCAATTGGTCCTGTTGCGTTTTTAGTTCGTCACCGTTGATGTTGATGTCGCTGGTAACGTATGCTAGTAATCCATATCCATACAGGAAGGTGAGGACTTGGGCTTGCCAAACAAAGAAATTCCTACCAGAGAGTCACTCAACGCATTGATGCTTGAGCTTGACGATCTTTGCATGTGTCGTTGCCGAGCCGGGTGTGACTTCGCCGCGGAAAGCCATGGACGTCGGAGCAAGAAAACGCAGTGATCGTTGGTGAAATTAGTTGCGTGTTCGGCAGAGAATAATTTCAAGACGAAGATCGCGAAGAGATTTGAATGATCGGCGAGAAATCAAGACGACACAGATTGCAAGATGAACGCAAATGCAATATGAACGCAAATCGGCGACAAATGCAGGAATCGATCCCAACTGCAATATCGTGAACAGCTGTAAGTGCGTGACCAGCTGTAAATGCGTGAATCCAAAATCTGGTACGCAAAATCCAAAATGCAGAGACGCGTGCGTGACTGATACGCAAACTCCAAAAAAGCAGATTGAGAGAACGCAAATGCAGAAATCAAAAACCAAACTGCAGATCGCGTCACCGGATGCAGAGGTGAAATCCAAAATCGCGATAGCAGACGTGGAAATCAGACTGCAGATCGCGTCACCGAACGCAGAGGTGAAATCCAAAATCGTGATAGCAGACGCGGAAACCAGACTTTTCTCCACAATGCAACACATGCCGGACGAATCGGACGAGGAGCCGGTTGACTCGGACACCTTCTGAGTGGGACACAGGAAATTGCAGATCGTAGGAATCGAACATGCCGAAGTCGCGTTGTGATGAACGTGTTGCGGCAGGAATCGACGACTGCAAATCGCATTGTGACAGGTGCGTTGAGAACTTGAAGAGTGCAAAATTGCGAATGTGCAGAGATCGCAAGTATCCAAATCAAGAAGATGAATCCGCAAGAGACGCGGATGGAGTGGCGAGCGTGGAGAAATTCGGATGATGTGATGCGGATAGTGCAGACTTCACGGAACGTCGTTGGAGAAGTTGCGATCATAGAAGACCTCGTGGATGACCTGGAAATTGCGATCGCAGATGACCCGTCGTGGAAGAAGTCGCGATCGGCGAAGAAATCTGGAGTTTGTTGGAACGTGACGCTGCCGTCGTCGGCGGAGTTGCGTCGTTGTCTGGTCAAGCTCCATTGGAAATAAAGTGAATATGAATTTGATTTGAATAAAAATATTGTATTGAATGATAAGAATGATATGTTGAATAAAGATGATGTTTTGGATGGAAATATTTTCTTCAATAAAAATTTGATTTCTCTTAAACAAAAATCTATTATAGATGACATTAAGATCATTCAATATAATTGTGGAGTATGCCCACTTGCAAAACAGGCAAAGCTTAAATTTGCCATTAGTACCTCAAAGTCTAAAAAAAATTTTGAACTCATTCATGTAGATATATGGGGAAAATTCCCAATTATGACACATGATGGGTTTAGCTACTTCCTAACCATAGTAGAAGACTTAAGTAGAGGCACTTGGATATATTTAATCAAAAACAAATCAATGACAATAGATTGCATTGAAAGTTTTTATAAAATGGTAAAAAACCAATACAACACCAAAATTAAAATAATTAGGAGTGATAATGGAGGTGAGTTCACCTCAAATAATTTTAAGAGAATGGTTGAGAAACATGGAATAATTCAGCAATTCTCATGCCCTTATACTCCTGCCCAAAATGCAAGAGTTGAGAGAAAGCATAGGCACTTACTAAACATAGCAAGAGCTCTACATTTCCAAGGAAACATTCCATTACAATTTTGGGGAGAATGCATATTGACTGCAGCCCATTTAATCAATAGAATTCCTGCAAAATGTATAGATAATAAAACACCTTATGAGATCATTCATGAAAAATTCCAGATTATGAGAATTTAAGGTCTTTTGGTTGTTTGTGTTATGCCTCAACAAATCAATTATGCCTTTCAAGGTATTTTTTTAGGATATCCAAAAGGAGTAAAAGGGTATCTAATACTAAGAATTTCTGATATGAAGATATTCATATCTAGACATGTTTCTTTTAGGGAGACTATATTCCCATTCAAAGATAGCATAATTTCAGAAAATGATGAAGAATTCATCAATTTTCAAAATTTTTATAAAAATGCTTTTTTATTCCATGATGATTCAAACAAGACTTGGTATGATTTTAAAAATCATAATCAAGATAGAAACAAAACAGAAAACACTCATTCACACAAAAATAACGAATCACAAGAAAAAAACCAAAACAATGACAAAAATTCAAAAAAAAGATCAAATGAAGATCAACAAAATCTAGAGCAATCTAGAATAGAAAACTCAGATACAATTGTGAATAAACACAAAGAAAGTATCACAATGAGTAAAAACAATTCAAAAAACATTGTTGAGCCCAATGATAGCCAACAAAGTTCAAAAAATACTGAAAATTTTCAGATTAATGATGAATCTGAAAATCTTCAAAATAGCATCATTTCTGAAAATTTTCAGAATACAGATAAAAGAACACAAACAGGAAGAATTTACATTCCTGAAGATTCAAGAGAACATTTTGGACAAAATCAAGATGTTCCTTGCACAATTTCAGAAAAAACCCTGGAATTTGATAAAACCAAAACAACAAAAATAGGAAGGGTAATACATATTCCCAAAGCATATAAGGATTTCTTTCTTGAAAATGATAGTGGATATGGAAAAAATAAAAAGGGCAAATACCCAATTTGCAATCAAGTTTCATACAACAAAATAAACAAAAAACATAAAATTTTGCTAAATCAAATATCAATAATAGATGAACCCAAAACATATTCAGAAGCTTCTAAAAACCCAAAATGGGTAGAAGCAATGAATAAAGAGATGGAGGCACTCCACTCAAATAAAACTTGGTCCTTGACTACACTTCTTCATAATAAGAAAGTTGTAGGATCCAAATGGATTTACAAAGTTAAATACAAACCTAATGGTCAAATAGAAAGATACAAGGCTAGACTTGTAGCTAAGGGTTTCACTCAAAAAGAAGGTTTTGACTATCATGAAACCTTTGCCCCAGTAGTAAAAATGACTACAATTAGAACAATAATTGCAATTTCAGCAATTAAAAGATGGGACATCTATCAATTAGATGTGAACAATGCCTTCCTCCATGGAGATCTTCATGAAGAGGTATATCTCAAACCTCCACAAGGACTCCTCAATGAAGGAGATAAGAGGGTTTGCAAGTTAAACAAATCCTTATATGGTTTAAAGCAAGCCTCTAGAAACTGGTTTGCTAAACTAAAAGGAGTACTTCTTGAAATGAATTTCTTACAAACACAATCTGATTATTCATTGTTTGTTAGAAACAATAATGAAAACATAATATACTTGTTAGTATATGTGGATGATATTATTATCACAGGAAACAATGAAACAGAAATTTTTCTAATAAAGAAAAATATTGAAAAAAATTTTAAAATCAAGGATTTAGGAAAACTATCCTATTTCTTAGGGATTGAAGTCTCATATCCATCAGATGGCATATACTTATCTCAAAGAAAGTATGCACTAGGCATCCTAGAAGAAAGTGGCCTCATGGATGCAAAGCCATCTAAAATTCCAATGGAAAGACATGTAAACTTAAGAAATGAAAAGGCTAAGGTTTTAGAAGACCCAACCTTCTATAGATCACTAGTGGGTAAACTAATATACCTAAATATCACTAGACCTGATCTAACATTTTCTGTCCACTGGTTAAGCCAGTTCATGGGAAGCCCAAATGAGGTTCACCTCCAAGTATTATTCAAAGTAATAAGATACCTTAAAAATGCTCCTGGACAGGGAATACTATACAAGAACCAAAATCAAATGGATCTTCATGGTTATTGTGATTCAGATTGGGCCTCTTGCCAAATCAGTAGGAAATCACTATCAGGATATTGCATGTTCTTAGGGACATCATTGATTTCCTGGAAATCAAAGAAACAGGACACTGTTTCGCTATCATCTTGTGAAGCTGAATATAGGGCCATCAGCAAAGCCCAATGTGAAATATTATGGCTTCAACAGCTTTTTAAAGATCTAAAACTAAAAATTAAAAAACCCACCTCATTATACTGTGATAACAAGTCAGCCATATACTTGGCTAACAATCCAGTATTTCATGAGAGAAGTAAACATATAGAAATCTCTTGCCACTCAATAAGGCAGATGATAGAAAAAGGGATAATCCAATTAAAGCAAGTTGGCACCAAATACCAACTAGCAGATATATTCACCAAATCATTAGGTGAAAACGAAATTTCAGCATTCTCTGTCAAGCTTGGAATTCACAATGCCTATTCCAAGGCTTGAGGGGGGAGTATAAGAATATAACTGAAACACAGGGTAAATAAGCAATTTACCATAAGAACAATCTTAGGACTTAAGTGTAATATAAATAACCCAAGGGTTATGACAAAACAGGATTAACTGTTTTGTTATAAACCAACAGGGTCTCTTTTATAAAAGTTTCAATAAACGTTAATTGGACCTAAGTGCAATTAAAAGAAACTAAAGGTTTTTCGCTGTATAACTGAGATTCAGAAATACAAGGATTAAAACGTAAAAGTTTCAATTATTCAGTTATAATTAACTTGAGGACTGTTATGCAAATAACACAAAATAAATCAGGTCAAATGGACCTGGTTGATATTACTAATATTTTGTGTACTTGTGCAGAATTATTACAGCTAATCGGGTTGGACTTTAAATTGAATTGAATCAAGATTCGGCCCAAAATAATTAATTAATTAGTTACTTTTGTTATTGCTGTTAATGATCTTGTATTAGTATAAATAAAATGTAATTAAGAATTAATACTCACTTAAGTTTTTACAAGTTAATCATTACATAAAAAGATTAACCATTTTTCAACTACACCCCTCTTTTCTCTCTTTTACAATAATCCGTCCGGTAGTTAATTTCGGTTCTTCCCCAAATCCCGACTAGGCGGAAAACCCTAGGTCCGATCTTGCTCTCCGGCGGACAGAAGTCTTCCAAACTCTGGGAAGACCTCACATTGCTGTTGGCGACGCCTCCTGCACAGTTTTTAACAAAGAAGTCGCGATCGGCGAAGAAATCTGGAGTTTGCTGGAACGTGACGCTGCCGTCGTCGGCGGAGTTGCGTCGTTGTCTGGTCAAGCTCCATTGGAAATAAAGTTTGCGGAAGAAAAATCTTGATCACAAGATCCGATTGCTCTTGATACCATTTTACAAACTAAACCTAATTAGAATGTATTGAAAACTGAATACTTATTCCTACTTACATAGTCTCTTTATATAGGATTTATTTGTTTAACTAATCTAGTTATTTGCTAACTGATTCGTAACCGCTCCCTCCTTAATAAAGAGTTCAAAGAAATAATAGGATCAACAATAGGATCCGCTCATGGTCCGGATCCGACACCCAAACTCAACTAATTTGGGAAATCCAAAATTAACCAATTTAGAGAAAGAAAGAAAAAATATCAGTTAAACAGTTATTGACTCCAACTGATTTTTAAGATACAATGAAATATATTATCAACTACTGCAATCAGGGAATTCATTCAATTCCGGTTTTTCAAGTTGTGAGTTTTTAATCAATTTGATCATTCCCAGTTCACGCACTCTTAGCAATTTGATTCCTTCATTTCTCTCTTTGGTAATCTTTTTCTAATCATAGTAATCTTTCAATAATTTCAGATACTTTTAAATTCATTTTTACTCTGTCTTTTGATTCAATCGTCACCTTCGCTCAATTGAGCTTCTTCTCCGAACGATTGAATAGTTATTAAATTATGTCTAAACTGTTTTTCCTAGTTTGTAATAATCATACTCAGTAATTCCTAGTTTGTAATTGTTTTCCTAGTTTGCTATCAATTGTTTTCCTAATTTGTATTCTATAAGAATAACTTCTTGACTTTCAGATTAATCTTGTAAACTGTAAATTGTTCATGTTTCATTCTGTATTTTAATAGATAGATATGATCTGTCGTACCTCAAATTTTCACATGGTATCAGTTGTCTAAGGAGTCTTGGGATATAAATCATATAGAATTAGATACCTCCTTTTGAATAAACTCTTTGTGAAATTAAATCTCTACAGAAACTTGTGTTAAAGGTAGACATGGCTACATCTGCCCCAATAGATAATACACCACGAGTTCAGACACACATGGGACACGTCTCATATAATATTTTTTCAATGGTACCAGACAAGCTTGAGAGAGGAAATTATTTATCGTGGCGAAATCAATTTGAGCGTGCTTTAAGAGCACACAAATTTATAAAGTATATAAATGGCACTAGCTCCTGCCTAAGTCCTAAACTAGCAGATAAAAGGGATAATCCTGCATATGAAACTTGGATGGCAGATGATGATTTAATCTTGGGATGGATTAAAGTTACAGTAGCAAATTGATCAGTACCAGCTTATGCTACTTAAATGTAAATCAGCTTATAAAGGGTGGATACATCTGGAGAAAATTTTATCACCAGTAAGCAATACACAGGTAACTGTAATCAAGGAACAGTTAAGAACCCTAAAGAAATTAGGTACTGAATCAATGCAGGATTATATAGTTAGAGTTAAAGGACTGGTGGAGTCCTTATCATACACAGGAGAGACTCTAACTGAAACATGTTTGAAAGATTATATTCTGGGAGGTTTGAACTCAGAATACAGATGTTTACTAACTACTGTGAGGAGCAGGGGAGTAATTTCTTTTGATGAACTGACTGATCTACTACTTGGTGAAGAACTGCTAGTAAAGAAAATCAATGATGAAAATCAAGTAAACATTGCCATGGCTTCTCAATATAGAGGGAATTATGGTAGAGGAAGACCATACAATAACCAGAATTACAACAATCAGAATAGAGGACAATATAACCCAAGTTATCAAAATTACAACCAACCTCCACCTTACCAACCACAAAACTATTATCAACAAAATTAGTACAGAGGACACTATTACAACAGCCCACCTCCACCCTACCAGTCACAAACTCGACTAGGATACAGACCTTATCAGGCTTCTCACCAAAATCAATACAATTATCAACCACCACCACCTCAAAATTATCATCAATCACCCCAAAATCATTATCAACCACCTAATCAAACAATGCCCAGTCAGTACCAATTAAATCAACCAAAAACCAAGCTACAACCTATGATTTCAACACCCTCTTCATTAGATCAGTCCCAAAATTGCCAAATATGTCATAAAAAGGGACATTTGGCAAAACAATGCTCAGACATAGCCAACTATTCAGCTTTCACTACAACCGTAGCTCCAATACAGTCATCAGAAGGTCCTCATGAGAGTTATGGACAGCTAGAATCAGCAATGTCAGCAGCAGCCCCACAAAATGATAATTTCTGGTGCCTGGATTCAGGAGCATCCAGCCACATGACATCAGATATAGGAGCTTTTTCAACATATGAAGCATCTCCAGGTAATCAATATGTAGTGGTAGCTAGGTAGTGGCGAGCATTTACCTGTCACTTATAGAGGGAGAATAACTTAAAATCAGGAGGGAAAATTTTATTTTAGAGGGAGTATTATGTGTGCCAGGGTTTACAGAAAAATCTATTGTCTATACAAAAACTCTCTAGAGATTTAAATTGTTTGGTGATTTTTAACAATATGAATTTTTTGATTAAGGACCGGGAAACTATGGAGATATTATTTTCTGGCATTAGTAAAGAAGGTCTATATCCTCTATACTTAGATATGCAAGCATGTTATGGAGTAAGGGTTACTAAGGAAAAATGGCATGAAATGCTGGGACACCCTTCTGATACAGTTTTAAATCAATTATCCTCAGAATTAATGATAGAACCCAGCAAAAAAAAGAAGAATCCATTCTGTTCAGTCTGTCCTTTGGGAAAGGCACATCAGCTACCTTATAAAAGAAGGGAGAATTTAGCTACTCAACCACTGCAAGTTTTACATATAGATCCTTGGGGTCCATCTCCAACTACATCTGTAAATAACTATAGATTTTACATATCAATTGTTGATGAATGTACTAGATTTAATTGGTTTTATCCAATCATTAATAAATCAGTTTTTACATCAGTCTTTCTGAAGTTTCATGTACAAGTAGAGAGATTTTTTGATTTAAAAATAGGAGAAGTACAAACAGATCAGGGAGGAGAATTTGTGAACATTAGATTCAGAGAATACTTAGAGAAAATGGGAATTGGTCATAGAATGTCATGTCCATACACTCCAAAACAGAATGGACTTGTAAAAAGGAGACATAGACAAATAATTGAGGTTGGAAGGTGTTTGCTCATAAAATCAGGTATCCCTCATGAGTATTGGCCAGAAATATTCTCTTCAGCAGTCTATTTGATTAACAAAATCAAGACACCAACATTGGAGAACAAAAGTCCATATGAGGTGTTACTAAATAAAATACCTGATTACAGTGAATTAAAGACAATTGGATGCAAATGCTTTCCTTTATTACCAAGAATTGGAAGGAATAAATTGATGCCAAAATCAAAGGCATGTGTCTTCTTGGGTTATGCTACACAACAGAAAGGCTACAGGTGCTTGGACATAGAAACCAGAGATATAAGAATATGTAGAGATGTAATTTTCGATGAAGTGTCTTTCCCTTTCCTTGATATTCCATCAAGGAATGTAGAAACCCAAAATCAAAAAAGAAAACCCTTAGACTTTCTAACAATATCACAAAAACAAATTCCAGCTCCAGTCCCACAAGTCATTGAATCATCCAATCAACAGATGATTATAGACAGTGAAAGCTTAGAAAGGGATCCTCCTGATCAACTTTCTAACACAAATCAATCTGAACAAAGTATATCTACTAATACAGATACTATTAATCAAAGTTCTGATGTTCAACATAACATACAACCGATTTCTATTGTAAATTCTGAGAGCAGGGCAGACTTGGACTTAAATACAAGTCATAACCCATCTGGTTCTGACCATCATGACAGAACATTTCGTCAGAATTGGGAAGATCACATAGATTAAAAATTCCATCCACTAAATATAAAGATTTTGTCTGTAATACATATGTTTCTAATGAATGTTGTGAGCCTCAATTTTTTTCACAAGCTAATAAGTATGAATGCTGGAGGAAAGCCATGGAAGAAGAAATAAAAGCTATAAAAGAAAATAATACCTGGACTCTAGTAAAGAAGGAAAATTACATGAACATAATTGGCTCTAGGTGGGTGTATAAGATAAAGAGGAAATCAGATGGAACAATAGAAAGATACAAAGCAAGGTTGGTTGCTCAAGGATGCAACCAAGAGGAAGGAATAGACTTTCAGTATACCTATAGCCCAGTGGTTAAAATTTCAACAATAAGAACCATATTATCATTAGCAGTCAGTCATGGATGGACATTAAGGCAATTGGACATCAAGAATGCATTTTTAAATGGGTATTTACAGGAGACAGTCTATATGAAGCAGCCTAAGGGCTTTGAAGATGAGACAAGACCCCAAGATGTGTGCCTACTACAGAAAGCCTTGTATGGCCTCAAGCAAGCTCCTAGAGCTTGGTACCTCAGATTACAGGAGCAACTTATATCTCAAGAATTTAAGAATTCAAATGCAGATGCCTCTCTTTTTTACAAAAATTCAGGTGAATCAAAATTGATGGTCTTAATATATGTTGATGATATAATTGTGACAGGAACATATATGCAAAAGATATCAGAATTCATAAAAAATATTTGTACCACCTTTCAATGTAGAGATATGGGGAAACTCAGTTTCTTTCTAGGCATTGAATGCATATACCAAGGAGAAAATATGGTACTTTCACAACAAAATTATACACAAGAGATATTAAAAAAGTAGGATATCATCTGTCTAATCCAGTAAGGACTCCCATAACACTATCTACGAAGTTACAAGCAGATATGGGGGAAGATGTGAAAGATATCACAGGCTACAGAAGTATGGTAGGAAGTCTGCAATATCTAACACTGATCAGACTAGACTTGTCATTCCCTATTAATCAAGTGTGTCAATTTTTCCAAAATCATAAAGAGGGTCATTTAAATGCAATAAAAAGGATATTCAGATACTTAAGAGGAACTGAATACTTGGGCTTGAGAATTACAAGAAACTCAGAAGCATTTCCAGATTTAGCAGCCTACACAGATTCTGATTGGAGAGGAACATATGATAGAAGATCCATCACAGGCTCTAGTATTTGGTATGGGGAAATTTACTTTCATGGTCTGCAAAGAAACAACCAGCTGTCTCTAATTCAAGTACAGAGGCAGAGTTCAAAGCCATGGCTCATGTCACCTCAGAGTTAAGATGGTACTGTTATCTTCTAAGAGAATTGGAAATAAAATTGAAGAATCCTCCAAGACTATTATGTGATAGTAAATCAGCAATATTCATGACTAAAAATCCAACAATCACCTCTAGATCAAGACACATAGAAATAAGTTACTACTTTGTAAGAGAATTGATAAGCAAAGGAATCTTAAAAGTAGAATACATACCATCAAAATTAAAGTATGCAGATGGCTTCGCGAAAGCTTTGGGTACTGATAATTTTCTAAGACACAGGTCAAGGCACAAGCTAGTACCTACAGAGGAAGTAATAGTTCATAATCCAAATTTGACAGAATTAATCCCGTCAAATTTGAGGGAAGATGTGAAACAATCAAAAGAGTTCAAGAAATAATAGGATCAACAATAGGATCCGCTCATGGTCCGGATCCGACACCCAAACTCAACTAATTTGGGAAATAAAAAATTAACCAATTTAGAGAAAGAAAGAAAAAATATCAGTTAAACAGTTATTGACTTCAACTGATTTTTTAGATACAATGAAGTATATAATCAACTACTGCAATCAAGGAATTCATTCAATTCCGGTTTTTCAAATTGTGAGTTTTTAATCAATTTGATCATTTCCAGTTCGTACGCTCTTAGCAATTTGATTCCTTCATTTCTCTCTTTGGTAATCTTTTTCTAATCATAGTAATCTTTCAATATTTTCAGGTACTTTTAAATTCATTTTTGCTCTGTCTTTTGATTCAATCGTCACTTTCGCTCAATTGAGCTTCTCCGAACGATTGAATAGTTATTAAATTCTGTCTAAACTGTTTTTCCTAGTTTGTAATAATCATACTCGGTAATTCCTAGTTTGCTATCAATTGTTTTCCTAGTTTGTATTCTATAAGAATAACTTTTTGATTTTCAGATTCTTGTAAACTGTAAACTATTCATGTTTCATTCTGCATTTTAATAGATAGACATAATCTGTCGTATCTTAAATTTTCACAGTGTCTACTTCTTGTGGAGAGTGGAGTCTAGTAGAATGGATATGGATGCTGGAACGACGGAGATGGCCTGGAAATTAATCTGATCTTGAAGACGTCGTCCCTCAACTCCTCAACCTTAAGTCCTCAACCGGTGTGATTTAGGGAGGGGGGATTTAGGGATTTAATTAGAATATAGGGGATTTAGGTGTTAATTTTTATTTGAGGGATATATGAAAAAATATTTTATAATTATATAATGTAAAATTTATAAGTTAACCCTTCTAAAATATTATTATAGTGTAAATATTATATATATTTAACCCTTATATAATTAAAAATTACATATAGGTCCTTATTAAATTTACAAATTTTAGGGGGGAGGGGGGCAATTGCCCTTGCCCCCTTGCTTATGCCTCTGTATATGAGAGGAATTCAGAGAATCTATTAACCGTGGCATGTTGGAGAAATGTGACGATTAACATGAAAAAAACGACGTTTGGTTGAAGTTACTAGAAGATATGAATGCGTTTCAACGAAAATATGAACTTTCCAGTTCGAGGATTCAGAATCGATCTTGAATGTTATTGTGCCTTACAAGACATCCGGGTATTGTACGACTTCCACGTCAGTTTGTGACAATGAACCAGATCAGTGTCAGTCTTCTTCGTTGACTCACCTTCTTTCAAACATACATATTTCTTCAATGTAGAACAGAACCCATAATTTTCGACGATCCCTGTCTTATGTCGAAACCAAGGGCCCCAGCATGAAAACTATATATATATATATAGGGAAAACATCTGGAACGGCACGTCCGCACGGTGATCACCATGCGGACACCAGATCGTGAACCCATCGCGGACACCAGATAGTCAATCCAGAACGGAGGTTCTACGGTTCCGATTCCCGCGATTGGAGGACTGTACTTGAATCGTCTCCAGGCGATTTGGAGGTTCCGTCTTCCGAACTGCCAAAGTTCCCCGAACTGCAATCGATGGGTTCCCTCGATGGCGTGCAGTTCCCCGGAACTGCAATCGGTTCCGCGGAACCCATCGCGAGTTCCCACGGAACTGCAATCGATTGCAGTTTCGGGGAATCGACTCAGATCGCCAACGATTTTCAGATCGCCGTCTGTTCATCCGTTCTTCTTCCACAGGGCCGATCGTGATGTAAGAAATCTGATGAAATGTTTGCGTCGTCCTCCTCCTGAAGATAGGGATGAGAAGGGAAAAGAAGAGCAAGCAAGATGCTTCCCTTCCGTCGTGGTTTAATTAATGGCGATTGACAGAGGTAGGAGGAGGTAAAGATGAGGCTTTTGTAGAGACATCAGAGATGGGAGTGTCTAGGGTAATGGGTAATGTGGATGGAGAAGTCTGACAGAGGTAATGGGTAATGGGTAATGGGTAATGGGTAATGCAGGTACCGTTTTAGGGCACCGTGCGATCAGGGTCGTTCCTGATTTTTTCTCTCTCTCTCTCTCTCTATATATATATATATATAAAGTAAAAGAGATATAACTGAAGCTAGTAATGAACAACGACCTTAAAAATAAAAGAGATATAACTAAAGCTAGTAACGAACAATAACATTTAAAATAAAAGAGATGTAAGTGATTCTAATAATGAACAACGACCTTATAAGTAAAGAAGATGTAAGTGGTTCTAATAATGAACAATGACTTTATAAGTAAAGAAATGCTAATAAATGACTAACGACCTTATAAGTAAAGAAGATGTAAGTAGGTAGTGGTGCTAATAATGGACAACGGCCTTAAAAGTAAAAGAGATGTAAGTGGCGCAAATAATGAACAACGTCCTTATAAGTAAAAGAGATTGAACTAGAGATATCAATGAACAACCATCTTAGGTATAGGAGAGATTTAAGTGGAGAAATTTAGGGCAACTATATTAATATTAAAAGAGATATAACTGATGCAATTTAGGAATAACGACCTTAATAGTAAAAGTGATCAAACAGATGCAATTGGTGAATTACAAGAGAGTGAGATGGAAGTAGGCAGAGATGAATATAAGAATAACGAACTTAGAAGTGAGAGATTTAACAATAAATAGACCAACGATCTTAAGTATATGAAAGATTTAATTGAAACAATTTAGGAACAACGGCCTAGAAATTAAAAGAGACCTAAACTGGTGCAATTTAGGGACAACGACCTTTAAAGTAAAAGAGATTACAAGAAACTTACAACCGACCGAGACACTAGCTTTAGGGACAACGACCGAGACACTAGCTTCACTTCCAAGTTCTGGAAAAGCTTACAAGAAGCTTTGGGATCACAATTATAATTCAGCACTGCATTTCACCCACAAACAGATGGTCAATCAGAAAGGACCATACAAACCTTAGAAGATATATTGCAGCAGGCATGTGTGATGGACTTCAAAGGAAGTTGGGAAGATCACTTACCTTTCATAGAATTTTCATACAACAACAACTACCATTCTAGCATCGGAATGGCCCCTTATGAGGCATTGTACGGAAGACCATGCAGATCACCGATGTCTTGGGATCAAATTGACGACAAGGAATTTTTGGAACCAGAATTAGTGCAAAGTACAGTTAAACAAATTGAAGTGATTAGAAAAAGGTTACTTGCAGCACAAAGCAAACAAAAGAGTTATGCTGATAAGAGGAGAAGAGATTTGAGCTTTGATGAATGTTGGCTCTTATGTGGAAAAAGTTGGAGAGAATGTACTCCACTGGATCAGAATCCAGGATGCTTCTTCTTCGACATAAGTTTCTGATGAAGCACTGAATCTGCTACCAGGGCTCGGGGTGGTGCGAGGTGATGCCGGAGGCTCTGGAGTCCACGACGCGCGCTCTACGTCAAATACCTGCAAGTAGAAACTAGGCGATTCTAGTGAGACTCGCCGAGTTTCTTAGTGGTGCTCTGGTGTGAGAGAGGAACTTGAATCGTGCCTTTGAGTGTCCCCTTGGGACCCTTTTTATAGGGTCTCAGAGGGCGCAATCAAAGGCGGACATCGCGCCAATGGTCATATATGGTAACATTTATGACGTTGGCTGACGGCGAGTAACGGTCGTAAGTTGGCGATTCAGGCATGGAAGTCGCCTAGTTAGGGCTAACTCGCCGAGTTTTCAGGGGCAAGATGTGCAGTCTACCATACTGCCGACCTTGGCCTTAACTCGGCGACTTATCCTTTATGTCGGCGACTTGGTAGTCCAATCGGGCGACTTACGAGCTAACTCGGCGATCTGGACGATGAACGTGTTCCGCACCGTGGGAGCTCTCCGGGAGTCCGGCCAAAGCGACGAAACCCTAGTCCTTGTTAAAAGGCATTGATGGGAGTGACTGCCGTAATCAGGCATGTCTCACCAGTACTCCCCCCTGAAGAGAGCACAAGAAACATGCGTGTATCGCCAGTACCCCTCCCCCCAACCAAGGTTCAGTGTGTGTGATCCGCACCAAGGTCGAAGCGACAAGATGAGATCGAATCATTCCGCCCACAGTGACGTACTGATTCCGAATCCATTAAGGCCTAAGCGTCAAGAATGGATTGATTCTGGCCAAAGCGACAGAATCGAGTTCCAGGCCAACGGAAACTTTGTTTATAGTCCTTCCCTGATCAAGGGCGACTGCACTGTGTTTATCAAGGCCGAAGCGACAAGATTAATTCTGGCCGAAGCGACAAGATTAATTCTGGCCGAAGCGACGGAATCTGATTCAGGCCGGAGCGACAGAATCGGGTTCTAGCCAGAGCGATAGAACCGAGTTCTAGCCGAAGCGATAGAACTAATGTTTATAGTCCACCCTGATCAAGAGCGACTTAAAGTCCGCAACGTCGGCCCCCTTCAAGGCTTAAAGCGACAAGATGGGTTGAGATCGTTAAGACCAAAGCGACAGAACGATCTCTAGTCTATCAAGGCAAAAGCGACAAGATAGATTGACTCACTATTAGAGTCTGGTTCTGGCTGAAGCGACAGAATAACACCTGCAAAAAAGAAAACATTCTGGCCAAAGCAACAGAATAATACCTGCAAAAAAGAAAACATCCTGCAAAACAACTAGATCAGTCTAAAACGCATATTACTATTGACCAATTTAACTTACCGTGCGATTTGACCTCTCGTGATATTCTCCTTTTGCTCGAACCAATCCTTGGTAAATCTGGCCGAAGCGACAGATTTACCGTGCTCACATTTGACGACTTCCGGCCAGAGCGACAGAAGTGCCGGGAGAGCTTGTGATACTCCCCCTTGAAATATGACTATTTCTGGCCGGAGCGACAGAAATATCGGGAAAACTTGTGATACTCCCCCTTTAAAACCTGCATAAAAATATGTTCTGGCTGAAGTGGTAGGAGTGTCGGAGAGAGTTTGTGATACTCCTCCCGAATTGGGACAACTTCTGGCCGAAGCGACAGAAGTGTCGTGGAGAGTTTGTGATACTCCCCTTGGAATGAGACTACTTCTAGCCAAAACGATAGAAGTGTTGATGAGAGTTTATGATACTCTCCTCCAAAGATGGACGAGACGACTTCCGGCTAGAGTGACAGAAGCGTCGGAGAGAGTTTGTGATACTCCCCCTAAAATCGTGCCGTTGTGACAGATTGTAGAGTTATGCTTTGGATGTTTGTGCCCGAGGCGATAAAAGTATTCAGGAGAGCTTGTGATACTCCCCTCGAAAATCATGTGAACCCGAAAATATTGGTGTAACGGAGGTATTGGAGGGAGCTTGTGATACTCCCCCCGGGAGTCATGTCGTCGTGACATATGAAATGACTTTTCGGAATATTCTGCAATCTTTATATTTTGATTATTAATGAACTATCTTTTTTCTTTTCTTTGCCAATCTTCCATATAAACCACCTTTAAATTGTAACCTAGGCTCGAAACTAGATTCACAAACCGTAACTTAACCACTCTGGACATAAGTTAGACTCTGCTAACCCTTGCTTAACCACTCTGGACGTAAGCTTGGTCGTACGAATCGTAGTTCAGTCGTCAGTTAAATTAGCGGATAATTTATATCTCCAAATTAACGCAGAGTTGCAAAAAATAGTACAAATAAACCAAAAATTAAGATGCACAATATTATTTGGAATCCTAGGGTTGGATCCGCAATTTAGGACTACAATTCTAGATTTGAACCCTGGTGTTTTAGCCAAGCTCTGGCCATAGCGATAGAGTGACTCTCCATCCTCATCAAGGCCATAGCGACAAGATGGGATATGATCATTAAGGCCACAGCGATAAAATTAACACCAGGGTACCATTAATTGTAGTCGCAAATATTTAGAATCGCATGGTTTGATTCGTAAATTGGAGTCGTAATTTAGATTCTTAGGTCGCACCTTGGACTTGTAAATCGTAAACTCGACTTGTAATCGTAATTTAGACTCTTTGTCGTAAATTAGATTTTGTAATCATCACTTAGACTTGTGGGTCGTAAGCTAGATCTGAGTAACGGGTGTCATCCAGCCAAAGCGATGGATTGATCCCTATGAGATTATCCCTTGTTGGTTTGCCGTATTAATCCTAGAACCGTAACGTAGGCTCGAAACTGGACTCGTAAATCGTAATTTAAACTCTTTGTCGTAAATTAGATTTTGAAAGGGAACTTAGATTCGTAAATATTTGGAATGTTAGGGTTTGATTCGCAAATATTTGTGAGAGTCGTAATTTAGATTCTTAAGTCGCATCTTGACTCGTAAATCGTAAACTAGACTTGTAATCGTAATTTAGACTCTTTGTCGTAAATTAGATTTCGTAACTATCACCTTGACTCGTGGGTCGAATAGATGATAGATAAGGTTGAAGCGACGGATGTCACCCAGCCGAAGCGATGGGTGATTGATCCGTCTGAAGTGATTAATGGTTATTCTAAATGTGGCATACATACCGCATAATACCTTCACGGGTTAAAGGAGACATCTACTTAGAATAAAATCATTGTTACATGGTTGAGAACAATAGAAGCGACAACCAAAAGAATAGATGAGTTCCTTTGATTTTTGGTTGCCACTGACGGATGCATAGCCTATCTGGCTAATCCTATCTTTCTCCTGACAAATGATAGTTACCCACTATTAGCGTGACGCGGTTGATTGTGAGTGTGAACCGTGGCTTTGGTTGTCATCACTGTCATAGGATTGAGAGCGTAAGCTATGACTTTAGTAGCCGTAACTGTTACCAGACCGAGAGTGTGAGTTCTGACTTTGGTGGCCATAACTGCTACTGGATTTAGGGTGTGAGCTATGACTCTGGTGGCCATAACTGCTACCCGGAGACTCCTCGCCGTATCGAAGAAGAGTAGTTGAGGTTTCGGATTGGGAACTTGTATCCTCGTATGTATCTTCTTTAGCATAACGAGGTTTCTTCTGGCTGGACGGCTCGAGTTTATACATTAATAAATTCGTTTTTTTATTGAATTCGTGTTTATATATCATTCATTTGTTGTGATAAAATATTAAAATGCATTTTTAAATTGATATCTGTTATTTTTAAATCGATAGGGTTTTCTACCGGTCTTTTGGTCTCCAGGACTTTTCAGGACCCAGACCTTTCGTGTGGTCGGGCCCGAAAGTGGACGGTATGTGGTACCAACATTTGTGAAGTGATCTATTCATGTATTTTGAGTAATTTCTTAGTAAAATCTCATTTTTCTCTTTATTTCTAAATTTATTTGGACAAAAAAATTAGGTTCATTTTGGATAAGAACATTTACGTACCTTGACAAAAAAGTAAGTGTTAAGTCTAACAAAAAAAATTTAAATTTTTGACTATATAATTGTGTTTGAAAGTGACGTTTTTCGTGTCTCGCATGCCCTAATTTCACTTCTAAAGTTTTAATCGAGCGATATTTTTGAAGTTGATCATCCGACGTGTTTCAACAATTACTTACTATGATAACTCTTCCTTTAGGATAAATGTTCGACCTCTGCATCCAGTGCTCCGGTGACAGTGGCGACGGATCCAATGAAGGGTCAGGCCGTGGGACACTTAACCCTCCTCAAAAAATCAATTTTAAAAGAATCTAGTTGTAATTTTAATAATAAATTACCCACTTACATAAAAAATCTAAATACACTTTTTCTCCCCCAAATTCTAAATCCCCAACTAATTCACGATTCTGACTCCTAATAGCTAGGTTTATTTCTTTTGACGAACAAATCGAATACTATAAATTCGGTTCGATAAGCTTGGTTAACATCCCTATCTATGTGATGGGTGAGTGTCAAACAAGTCAGCTCGGACTTAGCGAGCCCAAGCCTGAAGGAAAGATCTTATCAACTTCCATGAATGATAAATCATAAATTGAGCTTCGGTGAACTCAATAAGAAGAGTATAATAATAATAAAATATTATATTTAAATAGATATAACTTAGATGGTAAAGTACTCGTTTAACATGACAGAGGTTTTAAAATATTTATTTTAAATTGTAATTTCAGGTTAAATTCGAGCTCGACTTTACGAACTCGAACCTGGGCTCGCGAGTTTCGAGCCCGAACCTTGGCAAATCATTAACGAGTCGAGCCCGAGCTCGGTCAAACCAGGCTCGATGAGCACAAGCCCTAGCCTGGAGAACTCCTTACAACGAGCCTAATGATGGGAATCTAGTGGGTGAGTTGTGCATGTCGGTCTATTCTTTTTGATAATGAGCGAGAGAGACATCTTACCTGAGATGAAAAAATGCTAAAGATTGGTTACAAAAGAAAAATTTACAATTAATTTGGTGATCATGAAGTCAAATAAATCATTAATTACACTATTATTGCGAAAAAGCATGTTACAAATATGCTTCATGGAATAATTGATGGTGCGTCATTATCAATCAAAAATCATCAGAAACCGGTCTTCCACCTCATTAATTCACTTTTATTTTCGTATGATCAAGAAGATATAACGACACATCACCAAATTAATCAATAATCCACTTTATTTTAATATTCAAATTCTTTTAATAACCGAATTGAATCAAATCGAATATGAAGGGAATCCGAAACGAATCAAATAATTCGTCGAATACTGAACCTTTTTTTAGGTTTAGTGAGTATTTTTGTTTTCCAAACAATCTCTGAAGTGGAGTGGAGCTGACCTAATCTTGTTTGGTTTCTATTGCTTATAGTTAAGGAAGTACAATTACCAAAATATATGATTGAGATCTCAATAAATAAGTTTGTGGTCACCCTAAAAATACGGAACATTGTCAATCAAATTGTTCCATAGAAGCTGGTAGTTCAATTTTGAATCGCGAGCTAATACGACTGTGATACGGTCGGTAGTGGGAGAAATTTCTAAAGAGTCCCTAAAAGAAATAATTATTTTAATTTCAGTTTTAGTATAATAAATTAATGTAATGTGACAATCATTAAAATAATCATTTAGTTTAATTGAATTAAAATACTACTTAAAATAAATTCGAATTAAAATATTTCTAAATATATATATATATGTATAAATGTATAATAATTTTATTAGATTTATATGTTATTACTACAGGGGAGGGGGTTTGGTTTTTATTAAAAAAGGTAAAATATTATTTTGTAAATGTTGGGAGGATCGGAAAAATAATCAGAATATTCGTTCGTATATTAAACACGAATTTGAAAATTGGTAATATTTTTCCTTGTGTGATTTATTTGTTATTCTTTTGTGGATTTTGTTACAAAATAGGAGAGTAGAAACTGTGTAAGTATAATGTTATACGCACGACAAACAAACTAATATAGTGGGAGATAACTGACAAACTTTACTGATGATCATCACAACATGCTGTCTGTTTTCGCCGGCAGTCGTCGGAAGAAATTCAGAGGAACCGACGGCATTCTGCTTCTGAACCTCGGATGCCTCATACAATAGAACCCGGCAACAACAATCACCACCTGCATTGGAGTGACGTAGAGAACCACCGCTGCTATAAGACAGAAGAGCATAAATATTCCGGTCGACCGAGGATCTCTCCAGCTTATCAACCCCTGAATTCTTTCTCCCTGTGTTGCAACATCACCGATCACCGTCTGCATTCTCCCTGCAACACTCCTCAATCTGTCGTATCGCATTCGAACAAGCTCAGGTGGACGGCTGGTCGGGAATGTGTCGAACTCCTCGTCAAGTTCGTCCGGATGTAGATTCTCTGCGTGGGATATCCTTGTGTTCATGTGCGGTGGGGAGCGAGGACGGTAGCGGTAGTTCCAAATTCCGATGAGGAAAATGTAGAGGAACGCCGTTGGCAGAATGAGTTCGGGGAAGCATGCGAGTATGACGAAGAGTATGTGGACGAGAACGGTCGTGATTGGGTTTGTCCACACGCACACTCCTCCGAACCACTTCACCACGGAGACCAAATTGCCGAACACTCCGACGAGTCTGAAGAAATTAGCCTTGCTCTTACGCATGCTCCAGAGATGAGCATCGAAATCGGACATGTACTCAACCACTTCCCTCCGAAGTGGAGGCTCCATCCTGCTCAGTCTGGCGGCGACGATGGTCACTGCCTGCTGCTTCAGATGGTCGACTTGCATGACGGACAGAGGACGGACGTAATGCATTTTGGGAAGCAGAGGTCGGGAATAGATGTACATCATGTTGGCCAAGGAAGTGGAGGAGAAGCGAATGGCGAGATGAATCTCGCCCATCTTCTTCACTCCCGACTGTTGAAGAACCAAGAGAGGGTAGGAGTTGGTGTACACGCGGCCCGTCTGGAGTGTGGAAAGTCTGATCCTCACTTTTCCGATTCTCAGATCCTTTTTGCTCTCTTCCCCTTTTTCGCCGCCTATCTGATGGTTGTCGAACACACCGACGGTCAGAACCGTCGCCGGATCAAAAACTTCCCACGTGTATTGTTCGTTGTACTTGGGCATGAGCGAGTTTATTATGGTCCGCGTCCGCACCCATTTCTGTGAGTACTTCGCAACGCAGTAAGTGTCCGACGTGCCGCCCTTTCCCTCCCCGTTGGGTTTCATCGGATGCAGACCAGTAGCTCCGAGGATTCCAAGTTCCAGAAGTCCGACGGAAGGTTTCCAAAGTTGTCTGGCAGTAGGTCGGAAATCGCTGCTGTAATGAGTTGACTCGTCCAGAACGTGGTATCCTCCTTCCAGACACAGTCGAAGATGAATCCTGCTTGAGAACTTATCCTTCTTCAACTGGTCCAGATCCACCACTCCCGGTTTCTCCAGGTTGTACCAACGAGTCTGGATCATCCGATCGTCCAAACGTTTATCTATCCCGTGAAGTGGAATGTGGATTCTTCCGATCACCTCGTCCTTGTCGCCACCCACGCGGTCTTCCACGGTGAGGACGAGGTGGTCTTCGAACGGCTCTGCTGCCACGAACATCAGATCCTCGTTCCAGAGGGTGGTCATTCCACGCGATTGAATCGGCTTTGTCCGGTGAACCTGGTGCCCGATCTGCGCTTTCACATAGACATCAGGAACTCGACTCCGATCGGCAGGTACCAGATCCTGTGCCTCGATGACATTGCATCGGACGTACCACAGTCTAGGAGCGTGATACACCTTGGATCGTATTTGCCAACTGCTGACGGAGGTGGTGGCTGCGTCGGAATGCCAGGCTTCGGAAAAGCACTCGTCTGCCTGCGTTCCTGTCCAAACGGCGAGCATGAGTTCGCCTTTCACCCTCTCTCCTTTCTTGTCCCCGAGTCTGTACCACTCCGGAGCAAGCGGACTGTCCGGCGGGATACGATGGGGAACATCGTGCAGATCGAATCGGACAATCCCCACGAAGTCGTCTTTAACGAGATCCTTATCTTTGACCAGAACGTCTAGAATGTTGGCCTGCAGGTTTTCTCTGGAGAAGGCGAACACCTCGTTCCATTCCGGATTCTTGTTCTTCTCGAAGGTTCTGGTCGTCCCCTTGTAATTCCCAAGCCTCACCTCCACGTACGGATCCAGACTGCCGGTGATATCCATGGTGGGCAGATCCTTGGCTTTCTGCACACGGACGAACAGATACTGCATCGACTCCACTAGATCATAGGTGCTGAACGGCTTCTCACCACGTATAACACGACCGCCGACGACTCTTCCTCCTCCGAGAAAAGGGCTCGTCTCTTTGATGGCGTAGTCCACTGGCTGCGGTTGCTGCGGAGAGGATGCAGAGTACATCCTCTGCATCATCGGGTGTTGCTGTTGCTGCTGCAATTGCGGTGGCGGAACAGGTGCCATGAACGACTGAGTAGGCTGCTGCTGCTGCTGGTGCTGATTCTGGATCTGTTGAGTCTCGTAGGTATGTTTGGGAATAGAGCGGAAAATGTGACGATCGGAGTCGTCTTTCTTCTTGTATTCGTTCTTGTTATCGTTGTGGTCTTGCTCTGCGGCAAGGGGAACAACAGCGGGAGAAGAAGGTCTGTTGGTGGTGTGAGCGAAAGGGTCGATGGCGGGAAGAGGATTGGAAAGCTTTATAGCCGGATCATCGGTGACGAAGACTTTAAGACCGAGGTCACCTTTAACACGGGAGAAGATCCCTCGTTTCTCAAGAGGATAATACATGACGACGGCATCGGAGAAATTGACGAAAGAGGTTCCGGCAATACGGACTTTACCGAGAAAGGATTTAGTATCGGTGGCTTTGGAGATGTTGTAAACGTAAGCCTCGAGAGCAAGTTCCGGTAGAAGATCAGAGTCGGTGATGTTGAAATAAAACCTCTCGTTCCACACAGGATTCAAGTCTTTGTCTTTGACGGTAGTACGGAATCGCTGAGAATCAAAATTAATCTCAACGTATGAAGTGGAAGAACCCTGACCGTCTTTAGCCATGAGGTTCGACGCGCTGATCACCTCCACACCAAGCTTGAGATTATTGTTGGCCATCATCGTGCCCGTGCCTTGCCGGATCGAATTCCGAGTGATTATTTCTTCAACAGATCTAAAAAAAAAGGAACGGAAAACCAAGAAAGATTAAGAAAAACGTCAACCCAGTCAAGAAAATGAAACAAAATATGTCACCATCGTACGTTAGGATTGAAAATTGACCACTGACCCAACCACCGGAAAACCAAACAACACTACAACTATTACCGGAGAGACGGTGAGAAAGTAATTTCGTCGAAATGAAACGACAAAGTTTGAGTTCAATCAATATCTGAAATTCTTGCATATCAATCTCTCTGTCTCTAATTAATAAATAAGAAAAAAATAACAAAGCAATCACCCACTTACAATAATATCATCTAAGAAGAACACAAAGAACGCAATAATAATTTAATGTGGTAGAGAGTAGTGACAGGACAGGGCGGCTACTTATAAATCATATTATATGTTGGCGGTACATGCATGTCTAACATTCAAATGTCAGTTATTATCACATTCAAATGTTATAGTGTAAGACCCTAGCTCCACCCTCTTCCTCCCTCCGTTTTCAGCAACGGAAAAAGAAAAAAAAACACTTCAGGGGAGGGGGGGGCAAGGGAAGGCAATTGTCCCACCTGGATGTTGGAAAAAAATCGATGACCTATATGTAATAAAAAATTTATAAAGGGTTAAGTGTAATTTTCACAATATATTAATATTTTTTAAGGGTTAATATATAAATTTTACAATATATTAATCTCTCTAGTCTCTCCCTCTTCTCCCCCACCGCCCTACGTTTCCCAATCTTCAAACCTCCTTCTCCCCCGTTTTCTCCCAAATCCATCTTCTCCGGCCTTCGAGAAAATTAGTACAAAAAAAATTAGGTTTTTTAATTAGTACAAAAAAAAAATTTCACCTTCGGTGAATCTTACCCTCTGTCAGGAAATCCTGGATACGTCACTGTTCTTACCCTCTTCCTTTTTCCTTCTCCTTTCTCTCTTTTTGTAGACTCTACTTTTCCGGATCTCCTCGTTGTCGTCATCTTGTCGAACTTACTATAAATGAACGTCATGCCAGCCTCCACTATGGCGGTCTGTTACGCTTCCTACTCAAGGAAATGAACGAAATTGATAAGACTCGGTGGGCGATGATGCCTGAGATCGATGTTGATAAGGAGGAAGGAGTCTCTTCATCGAGGAGGCGAAAACTTGCGGCCAGCAATTAAAGACTTTTACTAAATTACCAATTCAAATTACTAGATTATTAAAGAGTTTGATTTTATGATGCTTAAGAAATTAAAGAGTTTTTACTTTGGTTGTCAACACGTTTCTTTGAAATGTTTTGAACGGAAATAGTCTTCATGTTGGATTAGGATTTTTTTTTTTTTTTTTTTTTTTTTTTGAACGGAAATGTTTAACTTTGAATGTTAACATTGGATTATTGAAAAGATAGTAATAATATCTTGATTATTGAAAAACTAAGTCTGTATTTTGGTATCTGGAATACGGATAATCCGACGAATATGTTCAAAATAATATTCGGATATTCGAAATAATAACTTTTTACATAAAATAATCATAAATAAATAAATTTAATTAATAATAAATTAATCATCTAAAAATTCGAATATTCAAAAGTCAATTTATATTTATTCAAATATTTGTATCAGAATTATTAACCAAATTCAGATTTTAATAACGGATATGAATCATTTTTGATATACTAATTCGGATCCAAAAAAATAAATACTAATATAGATTTTCGATATACTTTTTACGAAATTAATCAAATCTTTTATTTGTATCGCAAAAGTTGTCGGTCAAATAAGTTTCCGTGCAAATTTCGATACTTTTTGTTCCTCAATTTTTTATATCGAAAATTATCCAATATCAAGGTGAAATCACATGATCTTGTGCTCTCTATGGGCTAAGGTTGTCTTCACGTCACATCAAATCACCAATGCGTATATTTTAATATATTATCTTTTTAATACTATTTAACATTAAGTCTTGCCTCTTGGTATGCCGGTTTAATTATTCAATTGACCAAAAATTAAATTAAACACAGAAACACTTGTATAATAATTACTCTACTACTCATTTAACATCATTTAAAAATGTTTCTGCCCTCCCTACATTTCAATCAAAACTTCCAACTCTAAAGTTGTAAAAATTAACTTAATAATCTTCTGTTGTTGGTTTTTAAGATTTAACAAAACTAATAAACGTTGGGGTTAATAAGTTTTTTTTTTCCGCATAATTCAAATTTTACCGAAAATATCTACAATAATATTCAATAATAACAAATATCAAGTTAACCTTCCCAAGATATCTGGTTTGTAAAGTAGACGGCGTAAGGGACACGATGTAAATATTACAATCGTGTGTACCAAGAAGTAAGCTCGAAAACGACGACAAACGTGGATCACACCATATACGATTTTCTCAATTAAAGAGTACCGTATTTCTGCGTCTTGCAGTCGCCTCGAGTGGGAGTAGATAAGGACTTGATCTATGTCCCTTTGCGCGATGAGGACTGCACTTACAGCTTCTTCTGAAACCGCTATGTATAAGTACAGGTCTTCCCCATTCTTGGGTGATGTCAGCATTGGAAGCGAGGACATATATGCTTTTAACTTGGTAAATGCGTCCTCGCATTCCGGTGTCCAAGTGATACTACCCTTGACCGCAGTTTTTAGTAGTTGGAAGAACGGTTTACACTTGTCATCCGTTTGCGATATAAAACGACTGAGTGCATTAAATCGACCGTTCAATCTTTGTACATCTCTGATTGTGCGGGGGGATTCCATATCGAGGATTGCTTGGATTTTGTCGGGATTTGGTTTAATCCCGTGCTGACCTACGTAGAAACCAAAGAACTTTCCTTCCTTGATTCCGAAAGAACATTTGGTTGGGTTGAGCTTCATTCCGTATTGCTTCAATGTACCCAGGGTTTCTCTCAGATCCTCAGGGTGCATTTCCACGCTTGACGATTTGACTAAGATGTCATCAACGTAAGCGGAAACATTGCGCCAGATCTAGTCCGCGAAAACCTTGTCCATTAAGCGTTGGAATGTAGCCCCAACATTCCTTAAATCGAATGGCATCACTCTATAGCAGAATGTCCCTGAGTCCGTGATGAAGGATGTTTTTTTCTCACCAGGCTCATGCATCAGGATCTGGTTGTATCCTGAGTGGGCATCCATCATAGAGAGGAGTTCGTTACCTGACTCTTCATCGACTAGTTCATCGATAGATGAGAGCAGGTAACTATCCTTGGGACATGCTTTATTGAGATCAGTGAAGTCGATGCACATGCTCCATATGCCATTGGGTTTCTTGACAAGGACGGGGTTAGCCAACCAAGTTGGATATCGAACTTCTCGAATGTGTCCAGCATTCAGAAGCTTGGATATCTCCTCGTTGGCTGCTTCCCGCCTGTCAGAAGTGAGTACTCGACGCTTTTGGCGACGAGTTGGGATGGATGAGTCGACATTGAGTTTGTGCGTCACGATTTGACGCACAATCTGTGTCCGTGTCTCAACCTCCCAAACGAACCTGTCCTGGTGCTCCTCCAGAACAGTCACAAGCTTGGCCCTTAGGTCGGGAGATAGCCCCTTTCCTAATGCCACATGTACCCCCTCCAGTTGGAACACCTCAGTCTCATCCATGGGTTGTAATTTCTCCCTCTCCCCAATGTCGGGTGGGGCATGGACGAGCATGTTGTTCAGTTTGACCAGCTGGGTTGCCTTCTTATACCCTTGTCTAGAATCCTTTTGTGATCCTTTGACAGTTACGACGAACTCTTTGACTGGGTATCGTATACATTGGTGATAAGAAGACGGGACTGCCTTGATCCCATGGATGAAGGGTCGTCCGAAAATGCCATGGAAAGTGGATTCTACTTCTACCACTATAAAACGGCATGTCCGACTAACCCTCCCTCGCCGGGAACCGATGGAGACCTTCAGATCAATAACACCGGCCATTGGGGTGGCGATGTTAGTGAACCCGTAGATGACTTCCTTGCAAGGAGATAGATCCTCCTTCTTAAGGTCCATATTGGTGAAGGTGTCCATGCAGAGGATGTCCGTAGAACTCGGCAAGTGGGACCGATGTCTGCTTGGATCACGAGTGGATCCTCGTGAGGTTGCAGGACATCGTCCAGGTCCTCTTCAGAGAAGTATATTGACTTCTCTTCGCGGACCCGCTTCCCGTTGTCTCGAGGTGTTGATTGTGACATCAGCACCTTCCGGACATATCCCCTGTTCTGGCCAACGGAGCCACCACCAAATATTATATTAATGGTTTTCCGTTGGCGGTTCTCGCTACTGTCGCTATCTGGCGAAGGAGAGCGTGGACGCTTCCCCTTCAGGTTAGGTTTGCAATTGTCCCGTCCTCGGGGTTCCTTGACAAAGTTTCCAAATTCTCCCTTTGTGATCAATTGCTCGACATAGGCTGAGAACTCCCTGCAGTGGTCCGTTAGGTGGCCGTTGTCCTTGTGGAATTTGCAGTATTTTCCACCTTTCTTGCGACTACCCTTGGTTGCAAGGTCTAAAGAACGAGGAGCGGGCAGATCCGATCGGTTCTTTAGCTTTTCAAACAGTTTGCCCTTGCTGATGGTTAGTGGGGTGAAGTCCCTCCCTTGTTGAGATGCACCCTTTGGCGACTGCTTCATTGAGGTCTGGTACACCTTATTGTCGTGTTTCGGCTTCCACTCTTTTTTGAAAGCTTCAGCTATGTTGTCGGTGTACCTACCAGGGGTGCCATTGAAATTGTTTTTTCCAGTGTACCCCTTTCTCTCAAACTTTGGTTTTTTAAAGCTAGGGGTCCCAAGTTCCGCTAGCATATTCTCATCCTCCTCTTCCATCTCAATGTATAATTGAGCTCGATAGAAGAGGTCGGGCAGGGTCTCCACTTTATGGAGCTTCAGGTTCTGAGCCAATGGGGAGAAAGGTACCAATCCTCTGATGTACCCCGCTATGGCCAGACTTGGGATTAAGTCGTTCACTTCTGTCATCATCGAAGTGAACTTAATCGTGTAATCCCTCAGAGACAGCTTGTTCTGTCGTAGTGCCAGTAGTGCGTTGACATTGTGTTTTATACTGATCATCCCCACATGTTGGGCGATGAACTTTGAAGAGAGGTCCGCGAAGCTAGAGACTGAGCCAACTGGCAGACCAGAAAGCCACCAATAAGTGCTGCCCTTGAGAGTGCCGGGGAATGCCCGACACAACAACCCATTATCGGTGGTCTACAATTCCAAGATATTAAGGTAGAGGTTGATGTGATCTTTTAGATCACTCGAACCGTCATACGCTTCAATCCTGGGTACCCGCCAGGTTGGTGGAAAAGATCCTCGTGAAAAGGAGCACTTTTGATTCTCAGGAACTCAATCGGGCTGCTGACGTCTGGGTCGTCGGTCAGCTTTCGACGGAGATCTTCCACGAACCGTGTCGTAAGAGTCTTGTCAGTGCGACTCTTACTAGGTCCAGCCCTTGCTTTAGTAGGGACTGGATCTTTCTTCTTTTTCTCCGCAGATGGAGAATAGTAAGATCCATATTCACCCACTCTTTCGCGGATGATGATCTTGTGGCTCCTCGCTTTCTCGAGGTCGTTAACTCTTTTTTCTATGGTATCCATAAAGTTAACCAACCTCTCTTCCAGCGCAGGAGGCAAAGAATGTGCCCGAGAGGGTATGTTTGGTTGAGCATCCTCAAATCTTTCTAGCATCACTTGCCTGTTAGGTCGAGGGGTCTCAGTTTGTTCCCTTTCACGCCCCATTGGGGTTTTACTCTTTCTTCTCAAAGAGTAATCGTGCTTTTGTCTTTCGGAAGCCATTGGCAACAAAAGCGGGTTCCAACCGAAGCGCAAGTATCTGACCGAATAACCCAAAAGAAAACCAAGTGGAATCGGCGACTCACTAGGTGGAGTCGGCGATTGGCCTTAGGTGATTTTTCTTTCGAGCCGAGTCGTGGACATCAATCTTAGCTAGCAGAATATTCCATGAATCGGCGACTCACTAGATGGAGTCGGCGATTGCCGGTATGAATCGACGATTCCTTGACACAAAGTCAGTGATCTCCCAAGGGAAATCAAACCGAACTTTGCGAAGAAAATTTCGCGATTACGACGGGATATCGTGGTTCGATGGTCCCACAGATGACGCCAACTGATGAAGCACGTAATCTGCTACCAGGGGCTTGCGGGATTGCGAGGAGGGTCGGAGGCTTTCGAGTCCACGACGCGCGCTCTACGTCAAATACCTGCAGAGAGGAGAGGAATCAACGACTCAGCTTGGGAGTAGGCGATTCGGGCTCCTTAGTGTGCTCTGGTGTGGAGTGTATCAAGTGAATTGGAAGTGCCTTTGGGAGAACCCCCAAGGACTCATTTTATAGGGTCCTTGGGGCGTTTCCCATTTAATGAGCCGGGCCCACACCATTATGGCGCCCGGTTAAAGATGCTATAATGGTGTGGATCAGCCACAACAAGGTCGTTAGTCTAACAGAACTGACTAACTTGGTCTCAACTCGTCGACTCACCTCTGGAATCGGCGACTTAGTAGTCTCAATCGTCGATTCCCAGGTGTTGACTTGAGGACTTGACGTAGACACTTGTTCCGTAACCGTGGAGCTCTCCGGGGGTTTGGCATAAAGCGACGGAACCCTAGTCCTTGTTGAAGGGCGTTGCTGAGAATGACTGACGTAATCAGGCATGTCTCACCAGTACTCCCCCTGAAGAGAGCACAAGAAACATGCGTGTATCGCTAGATAGCAACTACATTACTCACTAAATATTCACATGGTATCATCGCCGAAACGATCCTCCGATCAATACGACCAATCTTCCGCTGCAAGAATGACTACCAAGTAGTCTGGAGAGAATTCATTACTGCCTTCTCACACTGATGTGAAGAAAAGACTCCCAAATGCGTCACGCTAATTGGCGACAAGTTTTTCAGTTGGAAGGCCACATTTGTTGTTGCGCTCAAGGGATTACGTCTCATTCCCTATCTAGAAGGGAACATGACTTTGACACCCGACTCTGTCCAAGAACAACAGGATCAACTCATCATGAGTTGGATCCTATCGGCCGTTTCTGCAACGATCCAGCCGAAAATAGCCTTTATGACCACGTCGGCTCTTATGTGGAAAAAGTTGGAGAGAATGTACTCCACTGGATCAGAATCCAGGATGCTTCTTCTTCGACATAAGCTTCAGTCAGTACGCAAGGGGTCAATGTTTGTAAGTGAGTATGTCAATAGCATCACTAAGGCTGTAAATGGGACGGATTTGGGACGGCTGGGCTGGACCCGAACCCATGAAGTTGGCCCGGGTCCAGAAGGGAATTGTCTGGACCCGTACCCGTACCCGGCCTAGACCTATAAAAAAAACCGGGTCTGGTCCGGGTCCAAAAAATGTATTTTTTTTACCTAAAAAACAATAAATAATTAAATATATTGGTGAAAGTGTGAAATTGAAACTCTAATATTGGTGTATTTATATTTCACCCTTAAGTTACTAATATATTATACAATATATATTAAAATATTTATATTTAAACTCTAACTTACGAAAATATTTATATTTATATTTATCTAATATTTAAAATAGCCGGGTTCGGGTCCAGCCGGGTCTGGCTAATCTAGATCCGTACCACAACTGACCGGGTCCGGACCCGGACTTGGCTCTCCGGGTCCAAACCCTTTGACGGATCTGAAATCTGTCCCAGACCCGGATCCGCTGACAGCCTTGAGCATCACTATGATGAATGACCAGCTTGTTGTTTCCGGAGACACTCTGAAGGACTTCCAGCTCATACTTATCGCGCTTGGAGGTCTTGGATCAGGTTATGAGTCCTTCAGAACAGCGATCACCACTCGCTTTGATCATGCAATGACATTTGATGACTTCACAGATCTTGTGATGGATTTCGAATCGTCTATGGAGGCAGAAGAAGTTGTTTCTATTCAAGCAAATGTAGAACAAAAACCAAAGGAGGCTTGTCGGGAAAGGAAGCAGTGACATGCCAAATCTGTGGCAAGAAAAATCACTCTGCTCTTAACTGCTTCAACATAATCAATATCTCTAAGTTTCCTCTCCAACATAATCGGCAATTGTCTCCTCAAAGTCCTGCATTTGCATCTAATAATGCAGGTTCAAGACACAATAAAGGAAATCCTTCTACAAATTATGCAGGGTCTGGGGGAGCTATGTCAGGCTGGTATCCAGACATAGGTTCAACTCATCACATTACTCCTAATAGCAGTAATTTGAATCATTTCTCTTCTGGTATATATAATATTCCAGTACTTACTGCTAGTCGTCAGGAAATACCAATCACCAGATCTGGTGACTCGGTTGGACAGTGTAATGGCTCGACATTCTGTTTAAACGAAATGCTAGTAGTTCCTCAAGCTACTAAGAATCTGTTATCTGTTTAGAAAGTTATGTGCAGATAATAATGTGATTGTTGATTTTGATAAACAGAATGTAAGAATCATGGATCGGGTCAGTAACAATGTACTTGCTGAAGGAGGAGTGGAGGGAGATCTCTACAAGCTACCTCTACAAATAAAAACTTCACCAGAGTCAATGTTGGCTGAAGGAGGTTCCAGTGATCTGTGGCATTGTCGCCTTAGACATTTACACACTAAGGCAGTGGATGAGCTAATTAGATATCAGCTAATAAAATCAAGTTATAAAACATCTAAGGATTGTGAGGCTTGTATGGTGGGAAAGTCACATGCATTTTCACATAAAGCTAGCAATTCCGTGTTTAAATTTCCATTAGAACTTGTTTATGCTGATATTTGGGGTCCAGCCTCTCTGGTGTCTATTGAAGGTTTCAAATATTACATTAATTTTATGGATGCCTATAGCCATTTTAATTGGGTATTTCCGATCACCAGAAAATCTGAAGTAGGGGTTATATTTGAGAAATTTAGAAGATTTGTTGAACTTCAGACTGGATTTATTGAAGAAATTCCAGTCTGACAATGCTTTAGAATTCAAGAAAATGACTCTAGTACTATCATCTCTTGGGATCGAACACATACTTTCCATATCATATTCTCATCAACAAATCGGAGTTGTGGAGCGAAGGCATCGCCATCTGGTAGATACAGAAGTTGCCATGTTAAATTATGCATCCATGCCAAAGACATTCTGGGATTTTGCAGTTCTTACAGCATATCACCTCTATAACAGGAATCCCTCTCAAGTTCTGTCGGGAAAATCTCCTCTAGAACGTCTGTTTGGGCATACTCCAGAGTATAAGTCACTTAGGGTCTTCGGGTCGAAGTGCTTTCCATGTTTTCGAGCTCACCGGGAAGATAAGTTGTCTCCTAAATCCAAAACATGTATTTTCGTCGGGTATCCACAAAGACAGACAAGTTATATATTTATGCTATGATCCAATCGAGCATAAACTATTTTCATCCAGGGATGTTCGTTTTATGGAAGGGGATTTCTCTCTGAGTAAGATGCTTACCGAAGCTAGGGCAGCTGATCCCTCTCCGATGAGGTTCGTTGGTTCAGGAACTAACCCAAACCGGTCTGGGGAAGTTGGAAGCGGTTCAGCACCGGCGCAGCACCAGTTAGGGACTCAAATCCCTAATAACAATAATATACAAAGGGACACGGATCCCGGGTCGGATCAGGAAGAATTTAGGGATACGGATCCCGGGTCGGATCAGGAAGAATTTATTTCGGAAAATCCTAATTTCGAGACGAGGGAAACACAACGACTCCGGCAGAAGAAGTTTCAGCTCCGGTGAACGTCGAGATGGCTCCAGACATGCCGCCGTCACCAATTATCCTGGAAGGAAACGACAACGACGTTTTGGGGATCTCTGACTCATCACTATCACCTGGTGACAGCAACCCTGTGGTTTCTAGATCAGTGTATGCTCCCTCTTCAGTCTCCGAGCAAAGTGGAAATCTCCCTAAAGCAAGGATTGAGGCACCCTCTACTAGAGGATCTCATGGTATAGTGAAGCCTAATCCAAGGTTTGCCATGTCGGTTGCAGCGTGTGAAGTTCCAATTCCTAGGTCTCCAACAGTGGCTTTACAAGACCAGAATTGGAAACGAGCAATGCAGGATGAATTCGAAGCTTTAATGAAGAATTCAACATGGAAGTTAATTTCCAGATCTGAGGAAGATCATGTGATCAACACTAAGTAAGTTTTTAAAGCGAAACAGAGGGAAGATGGATCAATGGAGCGGTACAAAGCTCGCTTGGTGGCAAATGTCATGAGGCAGGTTGAAGAGTGTGACTACACACAAATCTTCAGTCCTGTGGTGAAAGCAAATTCCATCAGATTGGTTCTTCCTGTGGCATTTTCTAAAGAGTGGGAGTTAAATAAGATCGATATCTCCAATGCCTTTCTTCATAGAAGGCTGGAGGAAAGAATTGTGGTCACTCAACCAGCATGATTTGCTGATAGAGAATTTCCCGATCATGTATGTTTTCTGCAGAAATCTCTCTATGGATTAAAGAAGTCTCCAAGAATGTGGTATAAAAGGCTTAGGGAATTCTTAGTCACCCTTGGTTTCAAAGAAAGCTACAGTGACCCGTCACTATTTATTTTGATTCAGGAAGGCAAAGTCATGTACCTCTTTGCCTATGTGGATGACATTGTAGTTACTGAATGTGATCCTGATTTCGTGAAGAAAGTTGTGGAACCCATGGGGAAAGAGCTTGCTCTTAGACAATTGGGAGAACTCAACTATTTTTTAAGCATTCAAGTGAAAAAATGTGAAGAAGGTCTTCATTTGTCTCAACAACAATATTTGGTTAATTTACTGAAAAATTCTGAATTTGATAACCTCAGACCCTCTTCCACACCCATGGAATTACAACTGGATTTATTCTCTGAAGAAGAAGTGATCTCCAAGAAAACAGGATACATGAGCATTATTGGGTCGTTACAATATCTTACTCTAAGCAGACCAGATATTCAGTTTGTTGTCAATAAGCTGTCTCGGTTCTTATGTGCTCCCAAACCTGTTCATTGGAATGCCATGAAGAGGATACCGAGGTTTTTATCAGGAACTCAGAGTTATGGGATTATACTTAAGAAAGAAGATGAATTCACAATTTCTGGTTTCTCCGATGCTGATTGGGGTGGAGACACCACAGACAGAAAGAGCCAGACAGGGATGATGGTCTACTTGGGAGATACTCTTGTAGCATGGTCTTCCAAAAAGCAAGACACTCTTGCAATATCCAGCACTGAAGCTGAATATCGAGCAATTGCTACAGTTGCTGAGGAATTGGAAGGGGTGAGGTCTACTCTTGATGAATTAGGGGTAAAGGTCAACAATCCATCGAAGAGTTTTACTGACAATAAAAGTGTCTCTTTCATTGCCAATAATCCGATTGGTCACATGAAGCTTAAACATGTTGCAATGGATATTTGCTTCATTAGAGAAAGGACTAAGAAGGGCACACCCATAGTGAATCACATCTCAGGGACCCTACAGAAAGCAGACATACTGACTAAGGCATTGAGACCCAAGGCATTTAGGGAACTTTAATGCAAACTTGTCAGAGAAGCTCCACAAGTTTGAGGGGGGATGTTAATGAGTAATTAAGCAATAATTACGTTTAGATAGGTTTAGGCTATTTCTGTAATTAACTAGCTAGCTTTACTTTCTGTTTTACTTTATGTTTGTGATCCACTAACTAAGGTAGTTGAGATCTACTTTTGTAATTCCTTTATATAGGGCACTGCCCTCATGGAATGAATCACGTTCATACCAATATCTCTTAGGTAGCTATTACACTACTCACTAAATATTTACAATAATATCAATAAAAATATAATAATATTATTATATAAATATATAGCTTAATAAAAATCAATATAAATATATAGCTTATATAATATTATTATTATATAAGTCTTTTAAGCATCTGACCGGTCGAAGACTTAATTGTAAATGATTTGAAATTTAAATGACCTCGTGTGCTCATGATAACAGGTTAATGACTTAAATATAAATGACTTGAAAGTAAATGACCTCTTAAACACTTGATGACAGGTTAAAAATTTTAAAGTAACTTCAAGATAAATATAATATAGGTTTAAAATCGAAAGTGATATAAAATATAAGTAGTCAATTTTATGTTTGATTAAAAGCTAAAAATTTAAATGAAACAATGAACATAAAGAGATTTATACTGATTCGGTCTCAACTAACCTACTCCAGTCTCGTGAGATTGTTTCACAAAATCCACTAGTCTAAATGTATTGGCAAACCTATAAGAGTTTTTAAAAGCAACAACGTTTAAGAACCTTTTGTAAACTTTTCAAAGCTACAGTGTTTATGAACCTCTCTTAAGCTTTTAAAAAACAATGCTTAAGAATCTCTCAAGTTTTAAAGTAAACTTGCAACTATCCCAAGTTTTTCAAGGTAAACTTAGCACCTAAGAGTTTTCTAAACTCTATAAAACCAATTTAGAGCTTTATGAATTAACTCAAAACCCCTTTTTACACTTTGATGATCTTGAGACAACCTTTTTAACCAAAGTAGAACACACACGAATGTTTAAAAATGAAACACAAAAGAACACTTCAACCTTCTTAGAAACTCAAAAAGATTAAAAGTAAGTTAAGAGCTTTTGACGCCTATGAGGGCAAGAACACTTGAGAACAACTTGGAGAACTTGAAAGCTTGAATGCTTTTGAAAGTTGGGGATTTTAAGTGGAGATTTGGGAGCTCAAAATGTGTTTATATGAGGTTGGCGTTTTGAAAGGGTATACCCTTCTATTTATAACCTTACTAAGTTGATCTCCTCCATTGGATCTTCAATCAATGGTTTTCTTGATTTCTTACAAGAGTCTAAAATATGGTTGAGATTACTTTTTAATTTATTCAAGGTTTTCGAACAGGAACTTGTATCCTCGTAGGACTCGGTGTACATATTCTCTTTTTTAGTATAACAAGGTTTCTTCTGATTGGACATGCAACTCAAGTTCGTCCAGCTTGTCATTGTCCTCTTCTTCTATCTTCATGAAAAATTGGTCCCTTTTGAAAAGTTCAGGTAAGGTCTTTACTTTTTGAACCTTCAGACTCTCATCCAGTGGGGAATAGGGTATTAAACCATTGATGTACCCAGCGATGGTTGTGCTCGGGTTTAACTCATTCACTTCTGTCATCATCGAAGTGAATTTTATTTTATAATCCCTGAGGGACATATCCCCCTGTCGTAGCGCTAATAGTGTGTTAGCGTTGTGCTTGATTCTTATCATCCCCACGTGTTGGGTGATGAACTTCAGAGATAGGTTTGCAAAGTTGGTGATCAACCCAACTGACAGACTGAAAAACCAACGATAGGGATTACCCTTGAGCGTCGGAGAATGCCAGACACAGCAATCCGTTATCTGTAGTTTGCGGCTCCAAAATGTTCAGATATAGGTTGACATGATCCTCGATCTCTGTCATACCATCATAAGAATCGATTTTGGGGGATCTCCAGTTGCGAGGAAAGGGTTTATTCAAGAGGTCCTTGTGGAATGGTGCCCTCTTTGCCCCGAGGTACTCCTCTGTACTGCCTAGGATGTTGGTGAGACATGCCTGATCACGTCAGTCACTCCCAGCAACGCCCTTCAACAAGGACTAGGGTTCCGTCGCTTTATGCCGGACCCCCGGAGAGTTCCACAAATGCGGAGGAAGTGTCTACGTCAAGTACTCAAGGAAACACCTGGGAATCGCCGACTGGGACTACCAAGTCGCCGACTCCAGGGGTGAATCGCCGACTCTAATCCTCGTGGTCAGTTCTGGTAGACTGCCAACTTGGCTCATGGGGAGTCGGCGACTCCACCTCTGAATCGGCGACTCCCATGCCTGAGTCGCCGATTCCCAGCCGTTACTTGGGAGGGCCCACATCATTATGGCACCCTTCAATAGGGCACCATAATGAGGTGGGCCCCACGCTAATGAATGGGGAAGCATCCCCCAAGACCCTATAAAAGGGGTCCTTGGGGGTCCTCTACTCCCAAGTCATTCCCACTTGACCACACCAGAGCAATCCAAGGAGCCCGAATCGCCTACTCCCAAGGGAGTCGCCGATTCCCCTCCACTTCTGCAGGTACATTGACGTAGAGCGCGCGTCGTGGACTCCAAAGCCTCCGGCCCTCCTCGCAACCCCGCGAGCCTACTGGTAGCAGATTCCGTGCTTCATCAGCTGACGCCGTCTATGGGACTATCGAACCACGATATCCCGTCGTAATCGCGAAATTTTCTTCGCAAAGTTCAGCTCGATTCCCTTAGGGTGAGTCGCTGACTTTGTGTCTAGGAATCTCCGATTCACACAGGCAATCGCCGACTCCACCTAGTGAGTCGCCGATTGTGGGTTATTCTGCTAGCTAAGAGTGCTGTCCACGGCTTGGTTCAAAAAGGCCATAAGTTGAATCGCCGACTCCACATAGGGAGTCGCCGATTCCTTTAGCTTTTTGAGCAAGTGCTGTCAATGCCTTTTGCTCTGGCACTATCACTTCCATATAGGTTGGATTTTTCATAGAAAATCACCTATCCCCATCTGAATCGTCGATTCCCGATTCCCACTTGAATCGACGATTCCACACTGAGTAGGCGATTCCCACAGTTGAGTCGCCGACTCCCACACTGAATAGGCGATTCCCACAGTTGAATTGTCGATTTGGTCATTCGGTCATCGTCTTCATTCATCGCTTCGGCTGAATAAGACCACGCATAGCCCAGCTTTTTAACTGAAACGAAAATCCATCGCTTTGGCTGGACTCGCATCGTCGTTTCGGTAAAAAAAAAAAAGAGTATGGGGCTTCTTACCTTTTTTCACTACCAGTGATTTTGTCGGTCCGCCTTCGGAATACCCAGATCTGATTTTGGGTTTCTACGACCACACATCACGTGAAAAAAGTTTTCTCTACGAGTACAAAAAAACAGAATTTCTCAACAGTGCAAGGAATTTTTTCTGGGATAGGTCTAAACAGGCATCCCGAAAACCACCTCCGGCAGCACGATTTTCTGCAGAAAAATTGCAAAAAAATTTTGATATTTTTTGCTAATTTCAAACTTTGGGGACTTGTAGTACTGCTCAAGGGGGTCACAAAACTACAAAGAAATATTGTACGAAATTTTTTCTGTTTTGTGACACCTGGGGGGGCAGGTACCCATAGCTTCCGACACTTCAGAAGAACTTCCACTCGTAGTCTGTTGGTTCGACCCGATAGAAGCAACCATCCCATTTATGGCTCCTTTTACTAAGGATCATAAAAAGAAAGCTCTCGCCATTGCTACTGAGGTAGGAGTTCTGGTAGGAGGGTTGGTTCCCGTACTATACCAACCTCCAATATACCACTTTCGACACATGAGGTGCCCTCATCACTACCATCAAATGGGGGAGTGAACCTAACTCCTGCGCTACAAGAGAGGTTGATTAACTTTATGGATTCTATAGAAAAAAGAGTTAGCAACCTCGAGAAAGCGAGGGGCAAGAAGGCCATCACCCGCGAAAGAGCGGGTGAATCTGGGTCTTACTATCTTCCGTCTACGGAGAAAAAGAGGAAATCTCCAGCACCTCCTAAGGAAAAAGCTGGTCCTAGCAAGAGTCGCACTCACAGGACTCTTACAACAAAGTTCGTGGAAGATCTTCGTCGGAAGCTGGCCGACAATCCGGTCGCCAGCAGTACGATCGAGTTTTTGAGAATCAAAAGCATTCCTTTTCACAAGGACCTTTTGAAAGAATCTTTTCCACCAACCTGGCGGGTACCCAAGATAGAAGCGTATGATGGTTCGAGTGATCCAAAAGATCACATCAACCTCTA
Source organism: Zostera marina (assembly GCA_001185155.1). NCBI lineage: Eukaryota > Viridiplantae > Streptophyta > Magnoliopsida > Alismatales > Zosteraceae > Zostera > Zostera marina. The sequence continues at coordinate 239,217 of LFYR01000742.1, read as the reverse complement.
CCTTAATATCTTGGAATTGCAGACCACCGATAATGGGCTGTTGTGTCGGGCATTCCCCGACACTCTCAAGGGCAGCACTTATCGGTGGCTTTCTGGTCTGCCAGTTGGCTCAGTCTCTAGCTTCGCGGACCTCTCTTCAAAGTTCATCGCCCAACATGTGGGGATGATCAGTATAAAACACAATGCCAACGCACTACTGGCACTACGACAGAACAAGCTGTCTCTGAGGGATTACACGATTAAGTTCACTTCGATGATGACAGAAGTGAACGACTTAATCCCTAGTCTGGCCATAGCGGGGTAAATGAATGGGCTAATACCCTACTCCCCTTTGGCCCAGAACCTTACGCTCCATAAAGTGGATACCCTCCCCGACCTCTTCCAACGAGCTCAATCGTTCATTGAGATAGAAGAGGAGAACAATAATAAGTTGGGCGGAGTCGAGCCGCCCAACCGGAAAAACCTCGCTATGCTAAAGAAGATACATACGAGGATACAAGTTCCCAGTCTGAAACCTCGACTAGTCCTCCTCGATACAGAGAGGAGCTTCTCATCAGCAGTTGTGACCATCAAAGTCATGACTCATACTCTCAGTCTGGTAACAGTTATGGCCAAGAAATCCATAGCTCACACTCTCGGCCCAGTTATGACCATAGCCCACGCTCTCAATCCTATGACAGTGATGGCAACCAGAGCCACAGTTCACACTCACAATCAAGTACATCACGCTAGTAGTGAGGAACTATCACCTGTTAAGAGATAGGACTGGCCAGAGTAGCCATGCAGGCTATGCTTCTGTCAGTGGCAACTAGGGACCAAAAAATACGTTAATTCTTTTGTTTGTCGCTCATACTATTCTCATGTATTCTCAATAGCGATGTTATTCTAAATAAATCTATCTTTAATCCATAGAGATATATGCAGTATTGTATTTAGAATAATCATCCATCGCTTCAGACGGATCAATCATCCATCGCACCGGCTAGATGACATCCGTCTCTTCAATCTCATGTATCATCCATCGCTTTGGCTGGATGATACACGTTGCTCAGACCTAGCTTACGACCCGCGAGTCTAAGCGATGGTTACAAAATCCAATTTACGTCCAAAGTGGCTAAATTGCGATTACAAGTCTAGTTTACGATTTATGAGTCCAAAATGCGACTTAAGAATCTAAATCGGATTCTCATTTACGAATCTAGCCCCGAGATTCTAAATTTTCGACTACAATCAACGATACCCTCATTTTCAATCTATTTTGTCGCTATGGACTTAATAGACCAAGGATCATTTTGTCGCCTTGGCCTTAATGATCCTATCTCATCTTGTCTCTATGGCCTTGATAAGGATCGGAGTCACTCTGTCGCTATGGCCGGAGCTTAACTAATACACCAGGGTTCAAGTCTAGAATTGTAGTCCTAAATTGTAGTCTCTTAGTCTCTATGCTAGTACAAGTTACAAAATAGAATAGTTAGATTTTATTTTTGTGACACTCTTTCGAAATCACTACCTACGACTCTAACTAGTACCCTACATTAGAAATCTATTTTGTCGCTTTGGCCTTAATAGATCAAGGTCCATTTTGTCGCTTTGACCTTAATGGACCAAGAATTATTTTGTCGCTTTGGCCTCAATAATTCTTCTATCTTGTCGCTTTGGCCTTGATAGACTTGGAGATCATTTTTGTCTCTTTGGCCTTAATGATCTCATCCCATCTTGTCGCTTTGGCCTTGATGCTGATCCAAAAGTTACTCTGTCGCTTCGGCCAGAGTTCAACTACATTAGGGTATAAGTGTAGAGTCTTAGGTAGTTGATGAACCTAACCCCAAGAGGTTCTAAGTACCCACAATACAAAAATCTATTTTGTCGCTATGGCCTTAATAGATTTAAATCGTTTTGTCGCTATGGCCTTAACGATCCTACCCCATCTTGTCGCTTTGGCCTTGATGCGGGTCCAAAAGTTACTCTGTCGCTTCGGCCAGGGCTCAACTACACATTAGGGAATGAAATCTAGAATCTTAGGTTCTCAAAAAAGTTCTAAGTCCTATTCCCGACAATTTTTGTATCTCCAACTTATTACGTCAATTAACTTTGCGAGTCTTTAGTTAGTTGTGAAGTTTAATTTATTTCACGAATTTAGCCGTAGACTGAGCTACGATTCGTACGACCAAGTCTACGCCCAGAATGACTAGCAATAGGGTCAGTAGAGTCTAATTTACGTCCAGAGTGGCTAAATTACGACTTGTGAATCTAGTTTCGGGTCTTAGTTACAATTCAAAAAATAAATTAAATAAACAATTAATTAAGAAAGCAAAATAATTGGTTAAATTGAGTTCCAAAAATATTACAAAAATATCAAAACATTTCAAGAGGGAGTATCACAAGCTCTCTCCGACACTTCTGTCGCTTCGGCCAGAAGTCGTCAAAATCCGATGGGGAGTATCACAAGCTCTCCCGACACTTCTGTCGCTTCGGCCAGAAGTCGTCAAATTACGAGGGGGAGTATCACAAGCTCTCCCGACACTTCTATCGCTTCGGTCAGAAGTCATCAAACTTCGGGGGGAGTATCACAAGCTCTCCCGACACTTCTGTCGCTTCGGCCAGAAGTCGTCAAAATCCGGGGGGAGTATCACAAGCTCTCCCGACACTTCTGTCGCTTCGGCCAGAGGTCGTCAAAAATTTTGAGCACGGTAAAATCTGTCGCTTCGACCAGATTTACCAAGGACAAATTTGAGAAAAGGAAGGGCATCACGAAAGGTAAATCGCACGGTAAGTTCAATAATAAATATATGCGTTTATGGACTAATCTAGTTGTTTTGCAGAGTGTTTTCCTTTTTTGCAGGTAAAGATTCCGTAGTCCGGGCTAGGATCGGATTCTGATAGTGAATCTGTAGCCTCGACAGGAATTAGATTCTAATAGTGAATCAGCAGGTTCTGTATTCGAGGCGAGAATCGGATCCTGATAGTAGATCTGTAGCCTTTGGTCAGAATCAGACTCTGATAGTGAGTCGGTCTGCTTCGTCGCTTCGGCCTTAGTAGACCAGAGGTCATTTTGACGATTCGGCCTTAATGATTTCAAGGGGGGAGTATCACAAGTTCTTCCCGACACTTCTGTCGCTTCGGCCAGAAGTCGTCGAACTCGGGGGGAGTATCATAAGCTCTTCCCGACACATCTGTCGCTTTGGCCAGAAGCTGTCACATTATGAGCATGATAGATCTGTCGCTCCGGCCAGATCAATCAAGGATTTATTGAGCATAGGGAGGAGCAGCACGAGGAGAAGCCCCGCACGGCAAGGTCAGTAAATCAATAAATATATCCTTTAGACTGATACAGTTGTTTTGCAGGTTATTTTTGTTTTGCAGGAATGATCCTGTCGCTTCGGCCAGGATCCACGCATTCTGTCGCTTCGGCCAGAATCAGACTCTGATAGTGAGTCGGTCCATTTTGTCGCTTTGGCCTTAATGGACCAAGAATTATGTTGTCGCTTTGGCTTCAATAATTCTTCAAACACTTGGAGATCATTTTGTCGCTTTGGCCTTAATGATCTCGACCCATCTTGCGCTTTGGCCTATGGGGTAACCGTCGTTGCGGACGTAAAGTCGCTCTTGATCAGAGTGGACTATAAACATCAGTTCTGATAGTGAACTAGATTCTGTCGCTTCGGCCGGAATCCATGCATCCTGTCGCTTCGGCCAGAATCCACACATTCTGTCGCTTCGGCCAGAACCCGATTCTAATAGTGAATCCACGCATTCTGTTGCTTCAGCCAGAATCAGATTCTAATAGTGAATCCACGCATTCTGTCGCTTCGGCCAGAATCCACAGCAAAAGTCGCTCCTGATCAGAGTAGGACTATAAACATGTAGTTCCGTTGGCCTGGAACTAGATTCTGATAGTGAATCAGTCCATCTGATAGTGCATGGACCACGCGGAGTCATTAGTGTCGCTGTGAGCGCAATAACTCAATCCCATCTTGTCGCTTTGGCCTTGATACGGATCACTTTGCTTGGGGGGGGATACTGGCAGTACACGGGTGTTTTGCCATGCTCTCTTCAGGGGGAGTACTGGTGAGACATGCCTGATCACGTCAGTCATTCCCAGCAACGCCCTTCAACAAGGACTAGGGTTTCGTCGCTTTATGCCGGACCCCCGGAGAGTTCCACAAATGCGGAGGAAGTGTCTACGTTAAGTACTCAAGGAAACACCTGGGAATCGCAGACTGGGACTACCAAGTCGCCGACTCCAGGGGTGAATCGCCGCCTCTAGGCCTCGTGGTCAGTTCTGGTAGACTGCCAACTTGGCTCATGGGGAGTCGACGACTCCACCTCTGAATCGGCGACTCCCATGCCTGAGTCGCCGATTCCCAGCCGTTACTTGGGAGGGCCCACATCATTATGGCACCCTTCAATAGGGCACCATAATGAGGTGGGCCCCACGCTAATGAATGGGGAAGCGTCCCCCAAGACCCTATAAAAGGGGTCCTTGGGGGTCCTCTACTCCCAAGTCATTCCCACTTGACCACACCACACCAGAGCAATCCAAGGAGTCCGAATCGCCTACTCTCAAGGGAGTCGCCGATTCCCCTCCACTTCTGCAGGTACATTGACGTAGAGCGCGCGTCGTGGACTCCAAAGCCTCCGGCCCTCCTCGCAACCCCGCGAGCCTACTGGTAGCAGATTCCGTGCTTCATCAGATGTGTTCGTCTACGAGTTTACGAAGTACTTCCTTGTTACCTTTTCTACAAGTATGGCATCGTAATCCGCGGGAGTCCTGAAACTTGAAGGTACATCCGAATGATGTATCTTGGATTTGCGATGAGAACCGAGATGCTTGTGTCTCTGTGTTCTCCTTGAACCGAATTTAGAGTTTCCAGAGTGTGCATGATTTTTTCCCTTTTTATTCTTCAGCTCACTTAAATCCTTGGCCATCCTCTCGAGTGAGGATTGCATCATATGGAATTTCTATATAGATAGGGTATACTGACTGGAAATCTAAGTAGATGAAAATGAATTAAACTGAAAATTAGGTAGTAATTAAAGAAACAAAAGATTGAGTTAAATTTGAATTGGACAACTAGGAATTCACAATTATTAATTGAATGGAAATAATGAGAGTTGAAACAGAGAACAAGAAGATAAGAAAATATAATCAATTTGGGCAGAAAACTAAGAACAATTTGATTTCAAAAGTAAAAATAGAGTGCAGAACGGAATGAAAAAATACACATTATACTATTCAAAAGAAAGGAATGAAAAAGAGTACTGAACCAGAACAAAGCAGAAGAAGGACACGACGATCGTCGAGAGAGGACGACGACCAGACCAGTGGAAGATCGGAGAAGAATCGGACGATCGAAGAACTGCTATTCTGAAAAAGAAACTAAACTGAACTGCTTTCTTTTCCTATTTCAGTTTTCATTTATAATCCTTAATTGGATATTCGGGTTATTGGATCTTTTGGATCCGATTCCACATATAAGCATATTGAATCTTCACATTCCCCCGTAAGATCAACGGTGAGAAATCCGGCGAGCTTGAACACTATGAGGATGCCAGTGGTATCATCTTATGTCGATGCCTATGTTGCATAAACGCTGCTGTACCCAAGACCTTTGTGAATCCATCTGCAAGTTGTAGCTGTGTTGGAATATATTTAACCCTCAGTGCCCCTGAGTTTACTAATTCTCGGACAAAGAAGTAGCTAATGGCAATGTGTCTTGATCGTGGTGTAACCATTGGATTCTTGGTCATAAAGATTGCGGATTTATTGTCACATAACAGTATCGGAGATTTAGCTAATGGGATATGTAATTTTCAAAACAACTGGCACAACCATCGCAATTCAGATGTGACTTGAGCCAAAGCTTTAAATTCTGCCTCTGCACTTGAAAGAGATACTGCCGGTTGCTTCTTTGCAGACCATGAAAAACGATTTCCGCCAAACCAAAGACTTGACCCTGTGATTGACCTTCTATCTTGAGTTCCACCCTAGTCTGAATCACAATACGCTGTAAGTATTGATTCATTCCTATTCATAATCATAATTCTCAAACCCAAGTTTGTTGTACCTTTAAGCATCAGTGAGACGCGATTCAGATGCCTTCAAAGAATCATGTTCTTGGCGAAGGGTAAAAATCTCAAGTCTGTGTGCAGCACACTCTTTATTCTTCGCTGTCATCGCTTTCTCATGCTCAGCAGCTTCTCCTTCCAACTTCTTGTTGTTTTGGAAGACTTTCCTCATCGACCACACTTTTCTGCAGACAGCTTGATACTTATCATCAAGCTTATCGTATTCTTGCTGGGATCGAAGTGTGTCATTACATGACTGCATCCCAACAACAACATTCGATAGATACGCAGCCTACAAAAAAAAACAATTTGATTAGCACAAAAATAAATAAGTCAAATAAGATGCGAGTTTAGGTCACTTACAGCAGATAGAGCTTTAGTGAGCTTCTCTCGTATCCAATCTCCAGGCTTCGCCAATAGCATTTTGGTAGCCCTCGATCGCATCTCAGCATCCGCAAACAGGCCCGGATAGTCGAAGGTGGATCGGAAAGGAGCAAACTCTGGAACCGACCTCGAGCACGATCCAGGTTCAAACGTGCCACGAGGACCAGATTCTTCTTTCTTCCTAATCTGAATTAGCTTGGCACCACGCGACCTCGCAGCCAAGTGGGGGAGCAACGCTTCACGATAGACATGCGGTCCTTTCTTCTTCTTGATAGGCTTGCTAGAAGGATCTTCAGACTTCAGATAGTGTGTCACATCAGAAAAGGTAAAATCCTCACGCTGACACAAAGCGAAAGGAATCCCCTGACCACATTTGTAAGCAGCAAGGGCTGAGGAGATCTTCTTCACGTCTTCAAGTTCCGCCTTATTTAGTTCGCAAAGAACATCCAAGTGTACGCGCCGAGTATTGGCCCAACCCTCTCGACTCCCGCGTACAAACATCGACTCAACAAAAAAGAACTCGCTCTTCCACTGCGGTCCGTAGTTGGAAGGGAGCTCGATGATCAATTCGCGTCCGTGAAACCGCTTAGCTAACCCCAATCGACCAGATTCGGAAGTGGGAGCCTTGACAAGTTTGTAGAACCAGAAAAACAAGGCAGCGGTCGCAGGAATATTCAAACTCCAACAGATGTTGGAGAATCCTCTAAGATATATGAAAAAAGCTACCTGCATCTGTGATAGCGACACGCCAGCTTGGAGCAACACTTCACTCATCAGCATAGGGATGGGTAGCACGGAGAAGTGTCTGAAATAGAGTTGGGGAATCGCTTGAAACCCCGCAGGGGGAAGGTTGGCAGGTTGGTATTGCGACCCCCAAAATCGCAAACGTCCAGAGATGTGTACCCCTCGCAGAATGTCTCGGGCTTCACGCGCAAACATGACAGAAAATGGGTGCGCCGTATCTATTTGTGGTACGAGAGGAGCATTCAGATCAACTTCCTCAAACGACCCCTCGCTCGCGTCGCTCAAGGGCAGCAGCTTAATCTCACCACTCGGCAAAGTTTCACAGTAAACGTAGCCGGTGTGGTTTTCAACTCCCTCATAAAAGGAAGATTAATGTGGTCTCCATCCTTGTCCATTTCAGTGGGAGGAGGAGGAGACTTTGATCCTTCAGACAGATCAGGTCGACGTCGGCTTCGACCGCGGTCCAAATGTAGTTCCTCATCATAGTCGAAGGGCTCAGGCACCCGTACATCCTCCGCTGTGGGGATGTGTATCTTTCCCAGACCCCCCATCCCATAAATAGGAGGAATGGAGGTGCTACTCTCGCCGCCTTTGCGAGAAGAGTTCTTGGCATGTTTTTGATGCTTCCTTTTTCTTTTCTTGCTCAGCCTCTCAGATTCAGTAATAGGCCTCTTTCCCAAGTCAGTAGAGGTCATCCTCTCAGTATGGGTGACCAGAACACCAGGTATCACCACCTGAAGGGGTACATACTCTTCAACTTCAGCCCCCGAGTTTTGGGGCAATGTCGGTGATTTAGATGACAAACTCGCCGATGTTTGCTTAGAACTCGCCGATTTCAGATCAATAACTCTGCGAGGTCTTTTGAAAATGGGGACACCCCCCGTGCCCTTAGTCGTCGACTTCCCAAGGGAACTCGCCGATTTAGAAGCAACAGCGGAAGGGATCTCACTCGTTTCAAGAGAAGGTCCGGCCACGACTTGAGCCTCGGAGTCACATCCCAAACTCGCCGATTTCTTGGTAGAACTCGGCGATTGCTCGGGAGTGAGCCCTAGTAACTCGCGTGCAGTGGTACAGTACCTAGCGTCCGACTGTGCATCAACAGCCGGAATCTCCGACCCACTGCGCGTAGGAGAGGGGATCGGAGACTCAACGGTTTTGAGCACCGCCGCTAGGCTCTCGTCGATATTAGTATGAAGGATGTCGTCGACCAGAGCCTCGGTCTCCGACATTGTAAGTTGAGGAAGCGTCGGTTGGTCTGCCATGAGAGTCGGCGATTTAGAGAGAATGTCGACGACTTATGTTAGGTATTCAGGATTAGGGTTTAGGCGATTTGGGAAAAGTGAAGTACGGATTAAAATAATCGATTCGCTATTTATAGACCCTGGAGAAATTGCAAAACACCCTCGGAAAATCCAAAAATTACCCGAAGGAAAATCGTTGATTAATCCTCGAATCTCCAAGACTCGGCGAGTTATACATAAACTCGCCGAGTTTAGGCAAAAATCATGGGATATGGCAACGAAGTTTCCATATTTGAGAATTTTGCAAATATTCCCCAAAATCCCAAGGATCTTCTAAGAGATCCGCCAGCTCATCGTAAAGGTCGCCGATTTTCGAAAAAATCGCTGATCCAGATGGGCAAAATTGCAAAACTACTCGCAACGCCACCCTAGAACAAAAGTCGCCGATTTAAGCATTAAATCGCCGACATAGGGTAAAAGACACTATCCTCTGGAGGGAGTACCACGAACTCTCTCCAAAGCTTCTGTCACTTCGGCCAGAAGTCATCGCACTTCAGGGGGGAGTATCACGAACTCTCTCCTACTCTTCTGTCGCTTCAACTAAAAGTCACTACTTCAAGGGGGAGTATCAGAACTCTCTCCCGCTCCTCTGTCACTTCGGCCAGAAATCAGTCACCTCTTCAGGGGGGAGTATCACGAACACTCTCCTACTTTTCTGTCGCTTCGGGCGGAAATGATTGCACTACGAGGGGAGTATCACAAACTCTCTTCGACACTTTTGACGCTTCGGCCAAAAGTCGTCACGCTTTTCGCAGGTACTCAAGGGAGAAGTCTCATGGGCTCTTCCCGACGCCTCTGTCGCTTTGGCCAAAAATCGGGGGAGAGTATCAAACTCTCCCGACACTTCTGTCGCTTCGGCCAGAATTATCAAGGATTTATTGAGCAAGAGGAGGAGTAGCGCAAAAGGTAATAAGTCAATATAATATGCGTTTTAGACTGATGTAGCTGTTTTGCAGGATGTTTTCTTTTTTGCAGGTGAGATTCTGTCGCTTCGGCCAGATGTCGTCGAATTCCATTTTGTCGCTTTGGCCTTAATAGATCCAGGTCCATTTTGTCGCTTTGGCCTTAATGGACCAAGAATTATTTTGTCGCTTTGGCTTCAATAATTCTTCTATCTTGTCACTTTGGCCTCAATAGACCAGAGATCATTTTTTTCGCTTTGGCCTTAATGATCTCAACCCATCTTGTCGCTTTGGCCTTGATGCGGGTCCAAAAGTTACTCTGTCGCTTCGGCCAGAGTTCAACTACATTAGAGTATAAGTGTAGAGTCTTAGGTACTTGATAAGTACAAATGAACCTAACCCCAAGAGGTTCTAAACCCACAATACAAAAATCTATTCTGTCGCTATGGCCTTAATAGATTTAAATCGTTTTGTCGCTATGGCATTAACGATCCTACCCCATCTTGTCGCTTTGGCCTTGATGGGGGTCTAAAAGTTACTCTGTCGCTTTAGCCAGAGTTTAACTGCATTAGGGTATTGATAAGTATAAATGAACCTAACCCCAAGAGGTTCTAAGCACCCACAACACATACAAAAATCTATTCTGTTGCTATGGCCTTAATAGATTAAAAAATCATTTTGTCGTTATGGCCATATCGATTCAACCCCATCTTGTCGCTATGGCCTTGATGAGGGTAAAAAGTTACTTTGTCGCTTCGGCCAGAGTTCAACTACACATTAGGGAATAAAATCTAGAGTCTTAGGTTCTCCAAAAGTTCTAAGTCCTATTCCCGATAATTTTTGTATCTCCAACTTATTACGTCAATTAGCTTTGCGAGTCTTAATTAGTTGTGAAATTTAATTTATTTCGCGAGTTTAGCCGTAGACTGAGCTACGATTCGTACGACCAAGTCTACGCCCAGAGTGGCTAGCAATAGGGTTAGCAAAGTCTAATTTACGTCCAGAATGGCTAAATTACGACTTGTGAATCTAGTTTCGGGTCTTAGTTACAATTCAAAAAATAAATTAAGTAAACAATTGATTAAAAAGCAAAATAATTGATTAGATTGAGTTCCAAAAAGATTACAAAAATATCAAAAAATTTCAAGAGGGAGTATCACAAGCTCTCTCCGACACTTCTGCCGCTTCGGCCAGAAGTCGTCACATTTCAAGAGGGAGTATCACAAGCTCTCTCCGGCATTAGGGTTCAAACTTAAGTTGTAATTAGAAATTACAAACATAACCCTCGAGTTTCAAATATTTGCATCCTTTGGATTTGTCATTTGCGCTATCTTTTACAACTCTACGTTAATCTGGAGGTATAAATTATCCGCAAATTTAACCGTAGGCTGAGCTTCGATTCGTACGACCAAGTCTATGCCCAGAGTGGCTAACAATAGGGTTAGCAGAGTCTAATTTACGTCCATAGCGGCTAAATTACGACTTGTGAATCTAGTTTCGGGCCTTAGTTACAATTTAAAGGGTAATTTATATGAAAAATTAGCAAAGAAAAAACAAAAGATAGCCCATTGGTAATCAAAATCAAATATTTCGGAAAATTACTCATTCCAAAAGTTATGTGTCACAATGACACGACATTCGAGGGGGGGTATCACAAGTTCTCCCAACACTTTTGTCGCTTCGGTCAGAAGTCGTCACATTTCGAAGGGGAATATCACAAACTCTCCCGATACTTCTGTCGTTTCGACCAGAAGTCGTCAAATTTCGGGGGGAGTGTCACAAACTCTCCCGACACTTCTGTCGCTTCGACCAGAAGTCGTCAAATTTCGGGGGGAGTGTCACAAGCTCTCCCGACACTTTTGTCTCTTCGGCCAGAAGTCGTCAAATTTCGGGGGGAGTATCACAAACTCTCCCGACACTTCTGTCGTTTCTGCCAGAAGTCGTCAAAAATTGAGCACGGTAAGATCTGTCGCTTCGGCCAGATTTACCAAGGATTTATTGAGCAAAGGAAGGGCATCACGAAAAGTAAAATCGTACGGTAAGTTCAATAAGTAAATAAAAATATGCGTTTTGGACTGATCTAGTTGTTGTGCAGGATGTTTCCTTTTTTGCAGGTAAGATTCTGCCATCTTGGTCAGGATCAGATTCTGATAGTGAATCTGTAGCCTTGACTGGAGTCAGATTCTAATAGTAAATCAACAGATTCTGTCGCTTCGGCAAGAATCAGACTCTGATAGTGAGTCGATTTGTCTTGTCGCTTTGGCCTTCACAGACCAGAGGTCATTTTGTCGCTTTGGCTTTAATGACCTCAAGGGGGGAGTATCACAAGCTCTCCCCGATACTTCTGTCGCTTCGGCCAGATGTCGTCGAATTCCATTTTGTCGCTTTGGCCTTAGGACCAAGAATTATTTTGTCGCTTTGGCCTCAATAATTCTTCTATCTTGTCGCTTTGGCCTTGATAGACTTGGAGATCATTTTGTCGCTTTGGCCTTAATGATCTCGACCCACCTTATCGCTTTGGCCTTGGTGGGGTAACCGTCGTTGCGGACATAAAGTCGCTCTTGATCAGGGTGGACTATAAACATCAGTTCTGATAGTGAACTAGATTTTGATAGTGAATCCACGCATTCTGTCACTTCGGCCAGAATCAGATTCTGATAGTGAATCCACGAATTCTGTCGCTTCGGCCAGAATCAGGCTCTGATAGTGAGTCAGTCCATTTTGTCGCTTTGGCCTTAATGGACGGGAATTATTTTGTCGCTTTGGCCTTAATAATTTCCTCTCATCTTGTCGCTTTGGCCTTGATGATGACACAACAAAAGTCGCTTCTGATCAGAGTTGGACTATAAACACGTAGTTCTGTTGGCCTGGAACTAGATTCTGATAGTGAATCAATCCATCTGATAGTGCATGGATAACAGAGTCATTGTGTCGTTGTGGCCGCAATGATTCGATCCCATCTTGTCGCTTTGGCCTTGATGCGAATCACCTTGCTTGGGGAGGGGATACTGGCGATACACGCATGTTTCTTGTGCTCTCTTCAGGGGGAAGTACTGGTGAGACATGCCTGATTACGACATTCACTCCCAGCAACGCCCCTCAACAAGGACTAGAGTTTTGTCGCTTTACGCCGGACCCCCGGAAGACATCCACGGTGCGGAGCAAGTGTCTACCTCAAATACTCAAGCCAACACCTGGGAATCGCCGACTGGGACTACCAAGTCGCCGATTCTAGTGGTGAATCGCTGACTCCAGACAGGGCACTCGGGTCTGGTAGACCGAGGACCTGACCACATGGGAGTCGACGACTCCACCTCTGAATCGGCGACTCCCATACCTGAGTCGCCGATTCCCAGCCGTTACTTGGGAGGGCCCACGTCATTATGGCACCCTTAATTGGGCACCATAATAGAGTGGGCCCCACGCTAATGAATGGAGAAGTGCCCCTAGGATCCTATAAAAGGGATCCTTGGGGGTCCTCCACTCCCAGATCATTCCCACTTGACAGACCCCAACCAGAGCAAACCAAGGAGCCCGAGTCGCCGACTCCCACACCTGAGTCGTCGACTCCCCTCCATTTCTGCAGGTACATTGACGTAGAGCGCGCGTCGTGGACTCCAAAGCCTTCGGCCCTCCTCGCAACACCGCGAGCCTACTGGTAGCAGATTTCGTGCTTCATCAATAGTGGTCCGATCTTCTTCATTACTTTGGTGGAGGGATGACCCAGCCTAGAATGCCACATGCTTTCATTTACCATTTCACCATAGTTAGCACACACCTCTTCCTCCAAGCGATATAGACCTCCAAAGCTACTGCCAGAAAATAACCTCTCCTGGGTATTGAGATCCTTCACCACAAATCCATCATGAGTAAATATAATGCAACAACATAAATCTTTTGTCAATTTTTGAATAGATAATAAATTTTTTCGCAACCCAGGTACAAAAAAAACATTATAAATCAAAATTTTTCTACCTCCACTTTTAATGCAAACTGTACCCTTATGTGTAATAACTAGTCTTTCACCACTACCTACCACAACACTTTGATTACATGAAAATTGTTCATATTATATGAAGGCACCCACATCTGGAGTCATGTGAGAAGAGGCACCTGAATCCAAACACCAGGCTGTATCACTACTCTATGCAGAGGCAGACATGGTAACAATCTGATTTTGCTCATTGGTGTGAAACTGTGGATGAACTGAAGTAACATATGCCACTACATCTGCTGCATATGAGGCAAAATTACTCCTGTCTGGACATTGTCTGGATGAACTGAAGTACTGATGGAGGAACTAATATTAAAGGTGGCAATTGGCTAGGTGGTGAAGGTGAATTTTTTGTACTGATATTTGATTGTGTAGAATATCCTGGTTGTGGAGATGAGTATGCCCTTTGTGTGGGATACCTAGGACTGATTATGTGGTGAAAATTGATAAAACTGTGGTGAAAACTATCTTGGTCTATGATTAAAAGGCTGATTGAATGAAGGTTGTGGCCGAAAGTACTGATTAGGATATGAAGGATTGAAGTTGTTGTACTGATTTGGATTATATTGATTGGAATTGTAGTTGTTGAACTGATTGGGGTTGTAGTTGTTATACTGATTTCTTCCTCTGCCTTAATAATAATTGTTCACCCCTCTACCAAGATGATTTGCTGCAAAGGCACTCACCTGACTATCACCATTTAACCTTTTCATTAAATTCTCCTCACTGATTAACAGATCAGTAAGTTCTTCAAAGGTTGTAGATCTTCTTGATCTGATTGTTGTTAATAATATATGATATTCTGAACCCAGACCATCCAATATAAAAGCCATTTGCTGATCATGGCTTACTTCTTCTCCTGTTGAGGCCAAAGACTCTACTAACCCTTTCACCTTGACTATATAGTCTTGGATTGATTCTATCCCTAATTTCTTGACAGTCTTTAACTGAACCCTGATTACTTGTGTTTGAGTATAGCTGACCGGAGATAAAAGTTTTTCCAGTATATTCCAACCTTCAAATGCTGACTTACATTTCAGTAGCAATAGTTGATATTGACTGGACACTGTTGCTTTAATCCATCCCAAAACCAGATCATAACCCAATGACCAATCCTCAAATGCAGGATTAGGTTGATCATCTCTTATTCTTGCTGGAATAGGTTCTGTTCCTGATATATATTTCAGCATCTTGTGAACCCGAAGAGCACACTCAAATTGGTTCTTCCAACATAGATAATTAGTTCTCTCCATCTTGTCTGGTACCAAACTAAAAATATTGTAACTGGCAGATGTATTTCGAACCACAGGTAGTACATTTTCTTGAGCCATCATTCTGTTCACAATTCAAATATTCAATAATTTTTTAAACAAATCAACTATATGCAGAGAAGGTTCCTAATCGATTTGACAAACTGATACCATATGGAATTTCTATATAGATAGGGTATACTGACTGGAAATCTAAGTAGATGAAAATGAATTAAACTGAAAATTATAAACTGAAAATTAGGTAGTAATTGAAGAAACCAACGATTGAGTTAAAATTGAATTGGACAACTAAGAATTCACAACTATTAATTGAATGGAAATAATGAGAGTTGAGACAGGGAACAAGAAGATAAGAAAATGTAATCAATTTGGGCAGAAAACTAAGAACAATTTGATTTCAAAAGTAGAAACAGAGTGCAGAACGGAATGAAAAAATACACATTATACTATTTAAAAGAAAGGAATGAAAAAGAGTCTTGAAGAACGGAGCAGAAGACGATCGAGAGAGGACGACGACCAGACCAGTGGAAGATTGGAGAAGAATCAGACGATCGAAGAACTGCTATTCTGAAAAAGAAACTAAACTGAACTGCTTTCTTTTCCTATTTCAGTTTTCATTTATAACCCTTAACTGGATATTCGGGTCATTGGATATGTTGGATCCGATTCCACATATAAGCATATTGAATCTTCACAGTTGTTGCATCAGTTGGGGGCAGATTAGGTATCATGGTATGTGAAGAGTTGTGTGGATTCAACCAAAGCGATGGATGATGTTTCTATCCGACCGAAGCAACGGATAGTGAATGGAAGTTGTTCCGAAACGTCGGAAGCTATGGGTGGGTGCTTGTCCCCACGAGTGTTACAAAATATAATTTTTTTAATGTTATTTTTTTGCACTTTTGTAATCCACTTGAGGAGTACTATTATTTCCCAAAATTTGAGATTAACAAAAAATATGAAATTTTTTTTTGCAATTTTATGCAGAAAATCGTGCTATCGGGAGTGATTTTTGGGATGTCCATTTAGACCTATCCCTGAGAGGATCCCTATCACTGTTTAGAAATTATGTTCTTTGGTATTCGTAGACAACTCTTTTTTTGAGTAATATGTGGTATCAAAATCCTGAGATTATATTTGGGTACTTCAGACGAAATTCTGTTATTTTGTTTTCTAATTCGGGGTATCTATGAAAAGACGAATCCAACCGTAGCGATGGATTATGAGCCCAGCCGAAACGATGGGTTGCGGGTTGTCTGATTCGGCCGAATCGATGAATGTACATGTAACATGCAAAGGATAGAAGCATTCTGATGAATTCTAGTCTAGTCATTGGTGCAAAGGTTTTTATTAAATTTGAGCCACCTAAATTACTATCTCTTCTCCTTGAGCAGTCACCGGAAGTATTGTCGACAATAGGGAAAAGGAAGGAGGAGGTGGTGTTAGCTAACGGTGTTAACTACTTGTTTAGAAGTTAGCTAATCAAGTATTAACAGAATCATTAACTTTCAATTGATTTAAAATGTTTAATACAAACTGTTTATATAACATAAATCTACAACTAATACTTTAAATAAAACTTGACCCATTAGCTTTAACCCATCCGATATTGGCCCAGTTATTTTATTTAAAATATTGCACTCAACCCCTTCGACTCCTTTGATATCCTTTATGTGAGTCTTGAATAATTTGTAGTGCATTGTACACCGTGTGTTGACAGGTGGACGATTAGATTTTTATTTTTAAGATTTTAGTTAAGTGTTGTCTTTAGGTATTGTTATAGGTTTCGTGTTATTTATAGGTAGTGGCGTAGTGCCAGCAGTTATTTAATAGGTTTTAGTAGTTCATAAGCACAGTAGTTTATAGCTTTTTGTCAATCATTGCTTTCCATCGGTGGTGTAAGAGCGAAATAAATAAGACTTTTAGCCTCCCTCCCCACTCGTCCACTTTTAGCGTGTCACCCGGAAAGTCGATCACCTGTATCGATGTCTCGCTGATGGTGGTGTAACAATCGAACCTGTGGAAAATCAAAATTTCAAGAAACAGAAGAAAAAGACAGAGGAACTGGTGAGACATGCCTGATTACGTCAGTCACTCCCAGCAACGCCCTTCAAACAAGGAATAGGGTTCCGTCGTTATATGCCGGACCCCCGGAAAGGCTTCCACGGTGCGGAGCACGTGCCTACGTCAAGAGCCCAAGTTAACACTTGGGAGTCGCCGACTGGGACTACCAAGTGATCTCGGGTCTGGTAGACCGAGGACTTGGCCTCCACGGAATCGGCGATTCCACTCCTGGATCGGCGACTCCCATACTTGAGTCGCCGACTCCCAGACGTTACGCAGGCGGGCCCACCCCATTATGACACCCTTCAATAGGGCACCATAATGAGGTGGGCCCCACTCTATTGAGTGGAAACGCCTCTAGGACCCTATAAAAGGGGTCCTAGGGGTGTCCTCCACTCTCATCTCACCTTGACCACACACACTCCACACTAGAGCATCCAAAGAGCCCGAATCGCCTACTCCCAAGTGAGTCGCCGATTCCCCTCCTCTTCTGCAGGTGTTTGACGTAGAGCGCGCGTCGTGGACTCCACAGCCTCCGGCTCACCTCGCCACCCCGCGAGCCCACTGGTAGCAGATTCCGTGCTTCATCAGCTGGCGCCGTCTGTGGGACTATCGAACCACGATATCCCGTCGTAATCGCGAAATTTTCTTCGCAAAGCTTAGCTCGATTCCCTTAGGGTAAGTCGCTAACTTTGTGTCAAGGAATCTCCGATTCACACAGGCAATCGCCGATTCCACCTAGTGAATCGCCGATTGCGGGTTATTCTGCTAGCTAAGAGTGTTGTCCACGGCCAAACTCGAAAGAAGAGCAACCTAAAGCAGTCACCGATTCCACTTGTGCAAGTCGCCGATTCCACCTTTGTGAATCGCCGACTCCCATAGTGAATCGCCGACTCCACTTGGTTCTTTCTCTCGGGCTAGTTTTAGCAAGCACTTGCTCTCTAGTTGGAACACGCTTTTGCCTACAATGACTTCTGAAAGGCAAAGGCAAATCCTCGATGATAGCTGGCGGGGCCCAAACTGACCCTCCTCAAGAAAACATGCCAGAAGGGCTTGAGGAGCCTCAAGTCAGTCAGCGCCTCCAAACATCAGTTCCTCCCGCTTTAGAGGAGAGGTTGTCCAAATTCATGGAGAACATGGAACAAAGGATGAACAACCTCGAAAAAGCGAGGAGTCAGAGGACCATTGTCCGCGAAGGAGCGGGTGAATCGGCCTCTCATAATTCTCCATCTGGGGAGAAAAAGGATGGTCCACAACCTTCCAAATCAAAGGTTGGACCTAACAAGAGTCATACTGAGAAGACTCTTACAATTCGGTTTGTGGAAGATCTTCGTCGAAAGTTGGCGGTCAATCCAGCTGCCAGCGGTCCGATGGAATTTCTGAGGATCAAAAGTGCTCCTTTTCGAGAGGACCTTTTGAAGGTATCCTTCCCACAAACCTGGCAGGTACCAAGGATAGAAGCGTATGATGGTTCGGGTGATCCAAGAGATCACATCAACCTCTACCTTAGTGTCTTGGAACCGCAAACCACCGATAACGCGTTGTTGTGCCGGGCATTCCCCGGCACTCTCAAGGGCAGTGCCTATCGGTGGTTCTCTGGTCTGCCAGCTGGATCAATCTCCAGCTTCACGGACCTTTCATCCAAATTCATCGCCCAACACGTGGGGATGATTAGGATCAAACACAGTGCCAACGCACTGCTGGCACTACGACAGAACAAGCTGTCATTAAGGGATTACACAATCAAGTTCACCTCAATGATGACAGAGGTGAACGATTTAATCCCAAGTCTGGCCATAGCGGGATACACAAACGAGCTCGTACCCTACTCCCCTCTGGCGCAACATCTTACTCTCCATAAGGTGGAGACTCTGCCTGACCTCTTTCAGCAAGTTCAAGCATTCATTGAGGTGGAAAAGCAGAATGAGAACAAGCTGGTGGAACTTGAGACCACTAGCTACAAAAAACCAAAGTTCGAGAAAAAGAGCTACGGCGGAAAAAACAGTTTCCGAGGCTCCTCGAGCAAGTACACTGAGCATGCGGCTAGTTCCTACAAAAAGGAATGGAAGCCCAAGCATGACAACAAAGTGTACCAAACAACCACCAAGCAGTCGCCAAAGGGTCCATCCCAACCATGGAAGGAATGGACCCCTCTTACAATCAATAAAGGCGAACTGTTTGAAAAACTCAAAAGTCGGGCAGATCTACCTCCTGCCCGTACTCTGGACCCTGCAACCAAAAGTAGTCGCAAAAAGGGTGGACGGTTCTGTAAATTCCACAAGGACCACGGCCACCTCACCGACCACTGCAGGGAGTTCTCGATCTACGTCGAGCAACTGGTCTCCAAGGGTGAACTTGGCAACTTCGTCAAGGGATCCCGAGGACGAGACGGTTGTAAACCTGACCCGAAAGGGAAGCGCCCACGCTCTCCTTCGCCGGATAGCGACAGTAGCGAGGATCGCCAACGGAAAACCATCAATATGATATTTGGTGGTGGGTCCGTTGGTCAAAACAGGGGTTACTCCCGGAAGGTGCTGATGTCACAATCTACACCTCGCGACAATGGGAAAAGGCCTCGGGAAGAGAAGTCCACTTACTTCTCCGAAGAGGACCTGGACGATGTCCTGCTACCACATGAGGATCCACTCGTGATCCAAGCAGACATCGGCCCAACTTCCCGTGTCGAGAGGATGATTGTCGATAGCGGCAGTTCCGCGGACATCCTCTACATGGACACCTTCATCAAAATGGACCTTAAAAAGGAGGATCTGTCTCCTTGTAAGGAAGCCATTTACGGGTTTACTAACGTCGCCGCCCCAGTGGCCGGCGTTATCGACCTGAAGGCCTCCATCGGATCCCGAAAGGGAAGGGTTAGTCGAACATGTCGTTTTATAGTGGTTGAGGTAGAATCCACTTTTCACGGCATATTTGGACGACCCTTCATCCACGGGATCAAAGCTGTCCCGTCTTCTTATCACCAATGCATACGATACCCAATCAACGGGATCATTGCAACTGTCAAAGGATCGCAAAAAGATTCCAGACAAGGGTATAAGAAGGCAACTCAGCTGGTAAAGCTAAACAGTATGCTCGTCCACGCCCCACCTAACAACGGGGAAAGGGAAAAATTACAACCCATGGATGAGACTGAAGTATACCAGTTGAAGGGGGGGCACGTGACATTAGGGAAAGGGTTAGAACCCGACCTAAGGGCCAAGCTCGTAACTGTCCTGGAGGAGCACCAGGACAGGTTCGTTTGGGAGGGTGAGGCTCCGACACAGATTGCGCGTCAAATTGTGACGCACAAACTCAATGTCGACCCATCTATCCCAGCTCGTCGCCAAAAGCGTCGAGTGCTCACCTCTGACAGGGGGAAGCCGCCAACGAAGAGATATCGAAACTTCTGAATGCCGGGCACATTCGAGAGGTTCGATATCCAACTTGGTTGGCCAACCCCGTTCTCGTCAAGAAACCCAATGGCAAATGGCGCATGTGCATTGATTTCACAGATCTCAATAAGGCATGCCCCAAGGATAGTTACCCACTCCCATCCATCGACGAGTTAGTCGACGGAGCGTCTGGTAACGAACTCCTCTCCATGATGGATGCCCACTCAGGATATAACCAAATCCTGATGCATGAGCCTGATGAAGAGAAAACATCCTTCATCACGGACTCAGGGACATTCTGTTATAGAGTAATGTCATTCGGTTTAAGGAATGCTGGAGCTACATTCCAACGTTTGATGGACAAGGTTTTCGTGGACCAGATCGGGCGTAATATTTCCGCTTATGTTGATGACATTCTAGTCAAATCAACAAGCGTCGAAAAGCACCCCGAGGATCTGGGAAAAACCCTTAGAACATTAAAGCAATACAGAATGAAGCTAAATCCAAGTAAGTGTTCCTTCGGAATCAAGGAAGGTATGTTCCTTGGTTTCTACGTAGGTCAGCACGGGATTAAACCAAATCCCGACAAAATCAAGCGATACTCGATATGGAAGCTCCCCGCACAATTAGGGAAGTACAAAGGTTGAACGGTCGAATCAATGCACTCAGTCGTTTCATATCGCAAACGGCTGACAAGTGCAAACCGTTCTACCAACTACTAAAAACTGCGGCAAAGGGTAGTATCACTTGGACAACGGAATGCGAGGAGGCTTTTACCAAGTTAAAAGCACACATGTCCTCGCTTCCAATGTTGACCTCACCCAGGGATGGGGAAGATCTGTACTTGTACATAGCGGCCTCAAAAGAGGCCGTAAGTGCAGTCCTTATCGCACAAAGGGATAAGGAACAAGTCTCCATCTACTATCACTCGAGGCGACTACAAGGAGCAGAGATACGATACTCTCCAATTGAGAAAATCGTATACGCTGTAATCCATGCTTGTCGTCGCTTCCGAGCATATTTCTTAGCGTACACAATCGTAGTGCTTACGTCGTGTCCCTTACGTCGTCTGCTCCACAAGCCAGACATATCGGGTAGGTTAACTAAGTGGGCAATCGAGCTCAGTGAGTTCGATTTGGATTTCCGACCAGCCACTGCCATCAAGGGGCAAGCTGTGGCAGATTTCATGGTCGAACTCACACCATCCAACCTAGCCCAACCATGGACTGTGGAAGTAGACGGGTCGAGTTGCAGCACAGGTTCAGGTATCGGAGTGAAAATCCATAGTGCAGATGGAAAAACTATGAACACTCGATACGGCTTCATTTCCCGGCATCAAACAATGTCGCGGAATACGAAGCAGCCATTCATGGCCTAAAACTGTTGCGAACCCTCGGCGCTGAGAAAGTCACACTTCGCACTGACTCCCAACTCGTGGCTCGGCAAACCACGGGTGAGTTCGCCTGCAAAGAACCACAAATCACGAAATATGTGGAGACCATGGTAAAACTCACCAAGCAATTCGCTGAGTTTAAAATCGAGCAAATTCCTCGAACTCAGAACACACCAGCCGATGCTTTAGCAAGGTTAGCATCGGCCTGGGAGGGAGGCCAGCGTGAAATACTGGTGGACTCCGTACTCCAGCCCTCCTGCCAGGTATTGAATGTCACATCCGATCCCTCAGAGGATTGGAGGCAACCAATACTGGCGTTCATTCAAAACGGTGTACTTCCGGACAATCGGAGTGAGGCCAAAAAGTTACAACACAAAGCAGCCAAGTTCTGCGAAGTCGGAGGGGTACTTTATAAAAAGTCCTTCGACAGCCCGTTGTTGCGTTGTTTGGCCAAACCCGACACTGACAATGTCATTAGGGAAGTACACGAAGGCTCGTGTGGACTCCACGAAGGAGGAAGAGCACTAGCCTTCAAAATCATACGTCTGGGGTATTATTGGCCCACACTACGGTTAGAAGCTCGCACTTACGTCCGCAAGTGCCGAGCGTGTCAGTTGCATAGCCCAATGCAACAAAAACCATCCGTGGACATGACTCCCATCTTGAGCTCGATACCATTTGCAAGGTGGGGACTGGACATCGTAGGACCATTCCCACCCTCAACATCCCAAGCTCGATTCATTTTTGTGGCAGTTGACTACTTCACAAAATGGGTCGAGGCTCAGGCTGTAGCAAAAATCACTCAGGATGCGGCAGTCAAATTCGTATATCGCTCCATAGTGTGTCGATTCGGAGTTTCCCAACACATTGTCACAGACAATGGTACCCAATTCACGGGGGGGAAGTTCTTGAGAATGTGCGAGGACCTGGGCACAAAACTTCACTTTGCTTTCGTTTACCGACCACAGGCAAACGGACAAGTGGAGGTGACCAACAAGGCCATCGTACAAGGTCTCAAAAAGAAAATCGAATCGGCAAAAGGGGCCTGGGCAGATAAGTTGTGCGAAATCCTATGGGCATATCGCACAACTAGTAAAAATCCCACGGGTAACACCCCCTTCGCTATGACATATGGAGTAGAGGCTGTCGTACCAATCGAGATGAACATACCAACGTATAGGATCTCGAAGTACGACGAGCTAAACAATGACCAAAACCTAGCTACAGAGCTAGAGTTGAGGGATGAAACCCGCGACGAGGCAGACCTGCGGAACGAATCGTACAAGGCCAGCGTATCACGATACCACAATCGCCAAGTACGCAAAAAAGTGTTTCTGCCGGGAACCCTCGTCACGCGAAAGGCTAGTATCACCGAAAGGAATAGACCAAGGAATAAGTTGTCATCCAACTTCGAGGGTCCATACATCGTCGATGAAGAGATAAGGCCAGGAACTTATCGCTTACGACGTCAGGATGGAACAATGGTTCCAAACACATGGCATGCTGACAACATGCAACAATACTACGCTTAGTATTGGTCCTCCTCTTCCTCGGGTCCTTTCGTATATAGCAAAATAAAATAGTTAGAATTTATTTTCAAATATTTGTTTTTCCGCTTTTTTAGTAATAAAAAGTTAAAGTTCCTAGATATTTACGACTTTACCCCTGATAAATCGAAATTGTTTTGTCACTATGGCCTTAACAATTCAACTACATCTTGTCGCTATGGCCTCGATGTATAGATCACTCTGTCGCTTCGGCCAGAGGTAAACTCAAAGGGTATAAGTCTTAGGAACACGTAAAACCTTAGATCATCGACACTTAGGGTTTCCAAACTAATCTATTTTGTCGTTATGACCTTAATAGATTAGAAATCGTTTTGTCGCTACGGCCTTAACGATCCAACCTCATCTTGTCGCTATGGCCTCGATGAAGGTAAAACAATCACTCCGTCGCTTCGGCCGGAGACAAACAACAACTCTAGAGTCTTAGGGTTAGTCGTATCTTTTATCTTTCAAAAAATATTTGTTGTCTTTAATTTTGTTAATCGATCTTACGACTTACTATTGGTTGTGAAGTTTAATTTATTTTCGCGAATTTAACCGTAGACTGAGCTACGATTCGTACGACCAAGTCTACGCCCAGAGTGGCTAGCGATAGAGTTAGTCTAATTTACGTCCAGAGCGGCTAAATTACGACTCGCGAATCTAATTTCGGGTCTTAGTTACAATTCAAAAGAATAAAGTAAATGAACAATAGAATAGAAAAGAGAAAACGATTAATTTCATTAAAAATTTTCAAAATTACAAAAAAGATAAAAAGATTACAAAATAAGAAGGACTAATGGAGTCTATCATTGCGCAGCTTCGTCCTTCATCTTGTTAAGAGCTTCTTTGTTCTTCTCAAGCTCTTCAGGGTGTTCCTCTACCCACGCCATGATGTCCGTGATGTAGTCCGGAGGTAGAACGGGAAACACTGTTGGTCCAAAGAAGATGAGCTCTTGAAGCTGGTCGGATTGGTAGCGTACATCCAAATCCAACCCAGCAGCTCTGTCAGTAAGTGCGGTGTTGCTGTCCTTCAGGGTCAGCACTTCTTCTTCGGCATTCGCAAGCTCGCTCTTCAGTTCAGCAGTGTCGCGTTGATTCTAAGCAGCTTGTTTCTTCAATTCAGCCACCGTAGCCTCAAGCGAGGCCACGTGCCCTCTTTCACTAGCTAGCTGGCTCTTCAGATCCTCAATTTCTTGGGCACGACCAGAACTAGCAGTCTTCAGATTTTTTCGGAGTGCTAAGATCTTCGCGACATAGTCATCGATTTCTTTCTGTTTGGACTCAATAGTTTTGTCCTTCTTGGGCAGAATGTTGTCGCGAAGGTTCTCCATTCTCGATCTCACGTTCTTCAGTTTGTCGAGAGCCTTCTCGCTCTTCTTGAACTTCGCGTCGAGCTGATTGTATCGTTCCTGAATTCTCTCGACGTCATGGATAGAGTCTCCATGATAACAAGCATGTGCCATATAACATGCGGCATTCAAATGCATCAGTAATTCACTCCTGCACCAAGTCCTAGGGTGACCCAAGAGGAGTGACATCGCTTCCTTTCTAGTTTCAGCACTAGCCATAAAATCAGGAAGTGTCACTCCAGCAGAAGTGTAAGGCACATAGCCCTTGGGAGGTGGTGGTGCAGAGCGAGAGCTCGACCCATGCTCAAAGGTCCGGCGAGGCTCGCTGCGAGAAGTCTTCTTCTGTCGCAATCTTATCAGCTTGCCCGCGCGGAACCTCTTGCGCATATACAGAGGTGCAGCGTCGTGATATAGGATAGAACGCCTCTGACCACCTTCTAGCTCTCGTTCAGTGGGTGGCTCATGCGCTTCTTCAACGTCTTCAAAAGTGAAGTCTTCCCTTTGGCAAAGGACAAAGGGAACACCGCGCGGCACAGAATAGGCTGTCAGCGTACGCGCTATACGATCCGAGGCTTCTATGTCCCTCGTACTCAGTTCGATCGAGGCGTTCATGTGCACTCGATTCGGATCGTTCCACATCTCCCGGCTTCCAGGGAGAAACTCAGAGGTTATAAATAGGAACTCTCTTTTCCAGTTGGATCCAAAGTTCGTCGGGAGCTCATCGACGATGTTCTTATCAAAATGTCGTCGCGTGAACCCAAAGCGACCGGATCCAGATTTTTCTTTTGTGAGCTTGTAGAAGTAGAGAAACAAGCTCGCCGTCGCAGCAATGTTGAGCCCCCAGCAGATGTTCATGAAGCCCCGCAGGATCACGAAGAATCCCGCCGGGAGCTGCGACAATGAAACCTCGAACCTCAGAAGCACTTCGCTTATTATCTCCGGAATTGGCAGCTCGGAGAAGTGCTTGAAATAGACCCTCGGGATAGCCTGGAAACCCGGGGGTGGCAGATTTATCGGCTGGTATCGCGACACCCAGAATCGCAGATGACCAGATACTTGAATCCCCGACAATAACGATCGAGCGTCGCTCGCATTCAGGTTGGAGGGGGGATTCACTCCATCGGACCCATCCAAGGTTGCGTGGGTCATTACTTGCTCGTACTCGCCGTCTCCAGAACGGCCAACAGGAAGCAACCTTGGAACGCCATTCGCGGCGATTTCACAGTGAGCGAACCCAGAGGGGTTCAAAGCTCCGACGTACGTATTTAAGTCGAGGTCCGGGTCTCGACTAGCATTCAGATCCACGGGAGGTGGCGGAGTTCTTTCAGAACGCCGGCCCGCTCTACGGCGTGGAAGAGGTGCACCACGGTCCATAGTCAAGGTCTCCTCGAAGTTTATATTCAGAGGAGGAGGGACCCCTTCATTCTCTTCGGGCACATGTACTTTGCCCTTCCCAGTGGTGCGCCTTCTCTTTCTCTTCCGAGAAGGACCTTGGTTCGGGTTCAGTCTCGACACAATATGTCCTTCCGCGCTCACGACCAATGGTGCGGTGCGATGCGCGGAAGAATCATCTATAAGCATGGGAGTCGCCGACTCCAGCACACGAGTCGCCGATTCAATGACATGAATCGGCGAGTCACGGCCAGCAGTCGCCGACCCAATGGCAGCTGAGCCCTGCCCCCTTCGCTTGAAGGATTTCCCTTTAACAGGACCTGCATGTGTCGCCGACTCCACAATGGGAGACGCCGACACAGAGGCCACGGGAATTTCCCTCAGCTCAAGAGGCTGCCGTACGACCACAAGGGCCTTGCACTGAGTCGCCGACACTGGCGAGGCGCCAAGTAGTTCATGCACGGTGGCACTCAGCTCTATACCATGAAGTGGCACGACCGGAATCGCCGACTCAACCTCTCTGTCAGGAGAGGGAATCGGCGATTCAACGGTGTTCAACACCTCATCCAGATTCTCAACAGTCATTTCAGCTATGAAAGCTGACGTTTCATCTTCATTCAGTTGGGACAAAGGGGAATCGGGGGTAGACATGAGGGCAATCGACGATTCTGAAGTTGAAAACTGGGGAATCGGCGATTGAAAAATCGGGGGGTTTAGGCGATTAAGAGAGGCAAGAGGTGTTGTGAGGTTTTGGGGAAAACCTCTCCACTATTTATAGCCCTTGAGAAAATTGCAAAAACCCCCCAGAAAACCAAAAATTACAAAATTTGAGATCAAGAATCGATCTCCAAATCCCCCGAATCACGTCAAGTCGCCGACTCCACAGGGAGTCGTCGACTCCGGGCAAAAACTCACAGCACTGTGAGAAAAATTTCCTTATTTGGAGATTTTACAAATATTCCCCGTATATCTTCCAAATATCCCAAGGATCTCCCAAAAAGATCCGACGGTTACACTAGGAGTCGCCGAATCGCAGGGGTAAAAAACAAAAATTCCCCCTACAGTTACCCAGACCATAGGTATCGCCGACTAGTAGGAGTATCACAAACTCCAGTCGCCGATTCCACAGTGAGCGAACCCAGAGGGGTTCAAAGCTCCGACGTACGTATTTAAGTCGAGGTCCGGGTCTCGACTGGCATTCAGATCCACGGGAGGTGGCGGAGTTCTTTCGGAGCGCCGGCCCGCTCGTCGTCGTGGATTGGGTGCACCACGGTCCACAGTTAGGGTCTCCTCGAAATCTATGTTCAAAGGAGGAGGGACCCCTTCATCTTCTTCGGCCACGCGTACTTTGCCCTTCCCCGTGGTGCGCCTTCTCTTTCTTTTATGAGAAGGACCTTGGCTCGGGTTTAGTCCCGACACGATTCGTCCTCCCGCGCTCACAACCAGTGGTGCAGGGCGGTGCGCGGAGGAGTCATCAATACTCATGGGAGTCGCCGACTCCAGCACATGAGTCGCCGATCCCGTAAGAGGAATCGGTGAGGCATGGCCAGCAGTCGCCGACCCAATGGCAGCTGAGCCCTGCCCCCTTCGCTTGAAGGCTTTCCCTTTGACAGGGCCTGCATGAGTCTGGAGGTTTGGGCGATTGAGGAAGGCAAAAGAGTGTTGTGAGGTTTTGGGGAAAACCTCTCCACTATTTATAGGCCTTGGGAAAATTGCAAAACCCCCCCCAGAAAACCCAAAATTTACGAAATTTGAGATCAAGATTCGATCTCCAAATCCCCCAAATCACACCAAGTCGCCGACTCCACAGGGCAGTCGCCGACTCCGGGCAAAAACTCACGGCAATGTAAGAAACTTTCCTTATTTGGAGATTTTACAAATATTCCCCGTATATCTCCCAAATATTCCAAGGATCTCCCGAAAAGAGCCGACGGTTACGTTAGGAGTCGCCGACTCACAGAGGGAGTCGCCGACTCACAAGGGTAAAAAACAAAAAATACCCCCTACCACGGATATCGCCGACTGCCAAGAGTATCACAAACTCCAGTCGCCGATTCCGGGTAAAATAACACTAAAAACTGCCCCAAGTGCAAGTTTTCAGGGGGGAATATCACAAACTCTCCCGGCACTTCTGTCGCTTCGGCCAGAAGTCGTCAAATTTCAAGAGGGAGTATCACAAACTCTCCTGACACTTCTGTCGCTTTGGCCAGAAGTCGTCAAATTTCAAGGGAAGAGTATCACAAACTCTCCCAACACTTTTGTCGCTTCGGCCAGAAGTCATCACACTTTGGGAGGGAGTATCACAAGCTCTCTCCATCTTTAAGGTTCCGAGTTTCAAGGCAACCTTGGAGTGTCGAGTATTTGTGATTGGTCGTTTACCGACAATCACATAATTCGAGAAACACTCATCCCAAAAAGTTGCGCATCACCAAAGCACAACCTTCGAGGGGGAGTATCGCAAGCTCTCCCGGCACTTCTGTCGCTTCGGGCAGAGGTCGTCAAAATTCAGGGGGGGTATCACAAGCTCTCCCGGCACTTCTGTCGCTTCGACCAGAAGTCGTCAAATTCCAGGGGGGAGTATCACAAACTCTCCCGACACTTCTGTCGCTTTGGCCAGAAGTCGTCAAATTCCAGGGGGGAGTATCACAAACTCTACCGACACTTCTGTCGCTTCGGCCAAAAGTCGTCAAAATTCAGGGGGGAGTATCACAAGCTCTCTCCATCGTTAAGGTTCCGAATTTCAAGGCAACCTTTGAGTGTCGAATATCTCCGATTCGTCGTCTGCTCTATCTCTAGTAACAAGGAATAGGGTTCCGTCGCTATATGCCGGACCCCCGGAAAGGCTTCCACGGTGCGGAGCACGTGTCTACGTCAAGAGCCCAAGTTAACACTTGGGAGTCGCCGACTGGGACTACCAAGTCGCCGACTCCAAGGGTGAGTCGCCGATTCCAGCCAGGGATCTCGGGTCTGGTAGACCGAGGACTTGGCCTCCACGGAATCGGCGATTCCACTCCTGGATCGGCGACTCCCATACCTGAGTCGCCGACTCCCAGACGTTACGCGGGCGGCCCCCACCCCATTATGGCACCTTTCAATAGGGCACCATAATGAGGTGGGCCCCACTCTATTGAGTGGAAACGCCTCTAGGACCCTATAAAAGGGGTCTTAGGGGTGTCCTCCACTCTCATCTCACCTTGACCACACACACTCCACACTAGAGCATCCAAGGAGCCCGAATCGCCTACTCCTAAGTGAGTCGCCGATTCCCCTCCTCTTCTGCAGGTGTTTGACGTAGAGCGCGCGTCGTGGACTCCACAGCCTCCGGCTCACCTCGCCACCCCGCGAGCCCACTGGTAGCAGATTCCGTGCTTCATCAGGAACAAATATTGGCTGCAAGAAAATCCTAGATCCACTGCCACTGATAAGCCATGAAACATATCAAGAAAATCCTAAATTCTAAATTCTGATAACATATTCTTTGTTCTGCCATCTGTGTGACTATTTAAACATCAAAGATTAAAGCTGTTGATATCAATTCTTAATACTGAAAAAAATATTTTTTCAGTATTTTTTAAACTTCAGATTCGGATTTAAACTTCAGATTTTAATTCCAAAATTAAACTTCGGATTTAAACTTGTAATCAGAATACGGTCTGGAATTTTTTCCCCTAAAACTTTGGATTCGGATGAATATTACCTTCCAAAATTAAATCCACTTATTTCATTCATATGCAGTCTCTAATTGAATCATTAAGCGAATCTATAGTTTATACTTCTCAAGTAAGGCATACATGTGAAAACATAAAAACAAAAGTACACTTTTACCATGGCTGAGAATCAATCAACCTAAAAAAAGAAAGATGCCAAGATAGCTTGGTTCAGTTTAATTGATTGATCAAAACTGCTTCCTCTTATTTCTGAGCTATTTGTCTCTTTTAAGATAATTAACCATAGAAAAAAACAAACAAAATACCAATAGTAACCGGTGCCGAACCCCAATTGAAACTGATAATATCCCTGGTCCATCATACCAGGGACGCCCCAGAAGCAGGGACAACAGGCCCAAACAGCCCGACAAAAGGAGTAGGGTGAGACTCGGACGGGTCGGGTTCAACCCAAGTGAGTCGGGTCTACACATGGGGTTGGGGAAGATACAACCCAATAAAATCCCAGCCCAGTAGGAAAATGTATAAATACTCCCTGGGGTCGACTGGAACAAGAGAAAAAGATCAGTGTATAGACTTAATACCAGATCATCAGAAACAGACCAGTGAAGCCTCCAATTCCTGCGACACAAGGAAAATGCCTACCGATTTTGTACTTGAAAAAGCTCCACCTTTGCACAAATTCTACATGCTTGTTGCTATTCTTAAGTAACTTTCTATCGCCTCCATATGCAGCCATTGAATTCAGAACATTTATGGTACTTGATATCATGGAACCAAACGGGAAATAATGAAGATTGACGAACATTTATTTTTGTATACTTGCCCCCTCTTTTTGCTCGCTGCTTCTGCGGCTGAGGTTGAGCGTGATCCTTCATCTACCTATGTTCTTCCATAGGTGAGGACTATTTTTTGAATACTTGCCCCCTCCTTTTGCTCGCCGTTTCTGCGACTGAGGTTAAGCGTGATTCCTCGTCTACCTACGTTCATCCGTAGGTGAAGATTATTTTTTGAATACTTGCCCCCTCCCTTTGCTCGCTTTTTCCGCGACTGAGGTTGAGCGTGATCCCTCGTCTACCTACGTTCATCCGTAGGTGAGGATTATTTTTTGAATACTTGCCCCTCCTCTGTAATTCACGCTCTAGAAAAAATGAAACTGATGCATTTTGATTGAGCCCGATGTCTCTTTTTATAGGACCTTTGAGGGCGTAATCCGCAACGAAGATCACGCCCGACCATAATGACAGCCATTATGGCTTGGGCTGGACGAGAGTAACGCTCCGAAATCGGCGATTTGAGGGTAAATTAATATATCACACATTCACATTTATAAATTAACAAAACAGTAAATCCACAAATCCAAATCCAACTATTGCAATACAAATCCCTAGTTGGTAAGATTAACCCTACTATGAAAGATTAACTGAATTAGAGCATTTCACAAATAAGCAGTCAATTTCAATTTGATATGAAAATTATAGAAAACCAGCAATAACATAATCGATTATCACATTCACAACAAATAACATAATAGTAGTCAAAACAGTAAGTAATTAATCGATTATAGAAATTAGAAACGACCAATAACAAAAGTAAGTTATAGAAATCATTATAGAAATTATAATAGAAATAATATTATAAATCAAGAAGAAGATCTAAACCTCAGATCGATGGGTTGTGGAGTCTTGAAGATGCTAGATGATGGTGAAGAAAGAGACAGAAATGGACGTCTATGCTCGCCGGGAGTAGAACTTCCGCAAATCGCTTCTGCTCACCGGAGTGGAACTACCGCAAGTTGCTGCTACTTGCCGAACTGGAAGTTTCCGTTAGTCACTATAGAAATAATATTATAAATCATAATAATCACCGTAGAAATTTATTATGATTATACAATTCATAATAAAAACAGTAAATTAATTGAAAATGGACAGAAAAGAGAAATCGTAATAATCCAGAAGTTCAATTTTCTGTTCCAGAGGCGACGACAGGACTCTAGATAACTTTATTCCAAAATTTGAAAATGATTTCATGGAATATGCAAAGCTCATCTCCCATGAACTCCGTCTTTATGAGGTATATATGCATTGGATTGTTACTGATTGTTTCGAAGATGACATTTAGTAGATATCGGCCGATTATATTTTTAAATTAAATGGATATGTTAACCATTTGGGAAGAACTAAAATCAATGTATGTTAAAAACAAAACAGTGAGGACCCAAAGATTAATGTATTTTAGATTGACCCATTTTAGATTTGCCTATTTATGTTAAAAAAAAACCGCTCGCCGGACTGAAGTCACTCATTTTAGATTTGCCTATGTGGAGTCTTACCTTGGAGGTCGCCAGATTGGATTAGAGGTGGAGGTCACTGTGCTCGTCGGACTGGACTACACAAGTCCTTGCCTCTCGCCGGATGGAAGTCTCTTCTTCGACGGACTGAATTCTCATGCTCGCGCGTCGGACTCGATTATCGCCGGTCGAGCTCGCCGTGGGGATGGCCGGTGGTGATGATCGAAGGGAGGAAAAAAGATGGGGTAGGAGAAAATCGATTTAAGGGTTTAGAATTGAAGTTATTTAATTTGGGGATTTTGGGTTATTTACGTTTTTTACTATAATAATTTATATTTTGGGTTATTTACGATTTATTTAAATAGTTATGTTATTTACGATTTACTTGTTTATTTAAAATTCATAAAGCCGTCCCTAATTATGTCTACAAAATATCATTTGAAAAATTAAAAAAATTTAGGGACGGACCATCAGGGTAGCGTCTAATGAAAGTGTCATTGTTAATCCAAAATTAGAAAGAGTATTTATAAGTCGTCGTTAATCCGTCGCTATTGTCGTGGATTTTCCACAAAATCATTATTTAACTTAGATCATTGAAGATCGACCAATACATCATTTACAAAACAAAGCATATATTTATTGTAATTATCTATCAATACCCAGATTTAAGTTGTATGTATCTATATTTTGTAGATGTAGAAACTACAAGAACTTTCCATCATTGAATACACCTATTAATAAACATCTAAAAATAACTTTAAAATAAATACAAAGGTCTCCTCTTACAATCTTTTCATCCAAACATCGATCACATATTCATTAGTAGAAAAATATGATTTTTCAGTAATTAGACTTTCGTGTCAATCCTAAAAGCATGAGTTTGATATCATTAAAGTGATTTTCCTCTTCTTCTTTTTCTTTGTCTTTTTTTCTTGTAAACAATTGTCAAAAAATCTCTGAAGATAAAAATTCAATATCAGACTTGGTAAAATTTGTAAAGAAACAGGACAGTCATTGCAGCTTTAAATATATTTCAAGTTTACGTAACAAACGAAACTAGACAAAAGGTAAATGATGTTTACCAAGGATATAAGAAAGATTACAAAATTATTTTGAGTAACATAAAGAAGTCAGCACAAGATATTGGTAAGAAAAAATTCGAAGATGATGAAATTCAATTGGAGCAAGCAAATTCTAATACAGAAGATTACACAAATGGTTTAAAAAAAGTCTTAGACGAATCACCAGAAAAGGTTAAATGTATAAGTGCTCTAGTAGTCAAAATTCTCGAGTTTTTGCTTAAGAAGATTATGAAACTATAAATACATAAACAAAAGAATGCACCCAAGACCAGTCAATTAAGGTATAAACTTAATACCTTAAATCAAGCAAATGACTCGGTCTCAGTTTACTTTGATAAATGTAAATCCCTCGTGGGATTGGTACATAGAAATTGAAAAACCAGAGTGTAAATTCTGTAATATGTGTGCTCCTATATACATAAAGAAAATTGAAAAAGATAAAACTCACCAGTAACTCTTAGGGCAAAATGAAGAATTCATGACTATTAGAAGTCAGATTCTTACTTATTCTGAATTGCCATCCATGAATCAAGTTTTTTCCCTAGTCATACAAGAAGAAAAACAGAAAGTTAACTTTAGGGAAAAGATAGGAGGCAATGTAACTGCATTTTATGCAAAGAAGAATGACAAAGAAGAAAAGAAAGAAGAGCCAAAGAAGAGGATGTATAGTAAAAGTGGGAAGAAATTAGATACAAAATTTTACTGTGATAATTGTAAATTTTTTAGTCATCTCAGAGAGGACTGCTATCACATAGTAGGCTTCTCAAAGAAAAAGAAAAATAAGAAGACCAAAGATACTACAAACCAGGCCAATACCTCTACAAGTGTGCCAAATCTAAGCAATGAAGAGCTATTGCTGCTTAAGGATTTACTAAACAAATTCTCTGGTATGTTTTTTTCATTTAATGTTTTAAATTACTTAAATTCATGGATCATTGATACTGGAGCATCCTAGCTGAATCAGTATTTTCAAGACATAGAAATCGACTTTAAAAAAAAAAATTGAATTCCTCAGCTTTCAGATAAAATCTCCTCCAGAGATCGACTTCTACAAGTCGACTTTTTCAGAACACAGTTCGACTTTTTCAGAAAAATCGAATACTTTGGTCCCTCCGAAAAATGGTGACTACAAGGAGCAGTTCCCACACAGAGGGAGATATTCTCAAGAACCACAAGCCCAAGCTACGAAGAACCGGTACCCTACGGCTATCAAGGTAGCATGGTTTATGGAAGCGTCGTCGCTAACACTACAAAAAAAAAGACCTTGTATGGCAGCCTTTAGATGACGGATTTTCGCCATCAATAATTCAATTGTTTTGATGGCGGATGTCTGCCATCTATTCTTTTAGTCCGCCGAGAAAAGGTTTGGGCTCGACGGCGGTTCAAATTTATTTTCGATGGCGGTGTTTAGATGACGGATTTCCGCCATCTAAAAAGACCTGCCCAAAATTTCGAAATCCCTCCCAAAATTAACCCGATTACCCAATCACCCGATTAAATTGACTTAACATGGCAGATGTCCGCCATGTTAAATTTTTGGGGAGTCGGGCAGAAAAAGCCGTCGAAATTTCGATCGGGTAGACTTTTTCGGTTTTGATGGCGAAACTTAACGTACCTTACATGACGGAAATCCGCCATGTAAGGTTTGGGGTTTAATAAAAACCCTTTTCTCAAATCGACAGACCACAGTTACAAAGTTCTTTCCTCTCACACGCCGATCTCCGATCGCTGCCTGCCTCTGTTCTCGCAGTCGCCTGCTCGCCTGCTCTTGTCTCCGGTAGCCGCCGCGTCCGCCGTGACTCTCCCTCGCCGGTTTGATCACAGATCTTCATAGGGTTAGTAACAGTTTACATTTATTTTCTTTCTTCATAGGGTTAGTAACAGTTTACATTTATTTTCTTTCTTCATAGGGTTAGTAAAAGTTTTTTTTTATTCCTATTGGTGTCAGGGCCCGTCCAAACGGACCCCGGACCGAACAGACCTGCTAGGCCCAGTAGGCCTATGGTTATAGGTTATAAATACCTCCCTAAGTGCAAGGGGGAGGGAGATCGATTATTAGTGAGAGCAACACAAGAGAGTTGTGTGTGTGAGCACCCTAGCACGAGCCCACATACCATCAGTGGTGAACCTGACATGAACCGAACACGCAACTGGAGAAGGGGTAGGGGGGAGGATGGTCGGAAGGAGTGAATACCGCGTAGGTGAGAGCTCGGGGCGCCAGGAGGAAAGGGACCCCGCGATAGCGAGGTATCCCCAGTCACCCCAGGGAGGAGCACCCGAGAGAGTCTGAGGAGGACTCAGACAGGACTGAGCCGTACCTCTCGCACAAAAAGCAGACCGCGATCTGGGCACTTGAAACCCAGGAGGCAGCCTGGCGTAAGGAGAGGGCCAAAGCAGACGAAGCGGCCCGGCGCAAGAAGAGGGACGAAGCTGATGAGGCAGCCACACGAAAGGAGGAAAGGAAATACCGATGGGGGAGGCGGAGCAGGTCCCCGACCCCTGCCAGAAGAAGGGAGCGTCGCAGGAGGAAGCATTCCGAAAACGCGAAGCTCTAGGCGATGGTCTCCGCACTCCAAGAGCAGCTCCGCCAACTGACTACCGACCGCCAGGCGTTGAAGTTGGACGAAGTGGGGGGAGGAGCAGTAATCGGAGACCCCGGGAGCGGGGCGATCGTACCAATAATCGAGGCCGGGGGCGGAGAAGCTCTGGCGCAATACCTGGTGGAGGGCGAATACCCCCTCGGCTGGAAGACCCCAAAGATCGCCGCGTATAAGGGGGATACCAACCCGGACGATCACTTATACTCGTTCAGAACTAATATGGAGGACAGGACTGGCCGAAAGGATATCTGGTGCCGAATGTTCCGAAGGGCACTCATGGGAGACACAATAGCGTGGTAGAGAACACTCCACGTAGGCTCGGTCCATACCTTCGAGGACTTAGGAAAAACTTTCCTGGCTGCCTTCGCCCACAAGCGGAGGAGACCCAAGAGCCAAGCGACTCTCAGCGCCACGATACAGGAGGACTTTAAGAGTACGTAGGCGTACATGGACCACTTTGCAAGCGAGGTGCAGAAAATCGAGGGGTTAACAGAAAAGGTGATCCTGTACGCCCTCAGCACATGCCTTAGGCACATATTCTTCGCGGGGGACCTCGTCCGGAAGCCATCGAAAACGTTTGCGGAGGCCATGGAAAGGTCCCACTGGGAGGCCAACGTGGAGGAATACCTGGGAGCGAGAACGCAGGAGTTCAACAAGCGTCAGCAAAAACCCAAGGGGCCGTCGGCCGGGGACGGAGGGCACCGACAGCAGCAACCAAAGGCCTCGACAGCACCGATGGCAGCGGCATGCAGAGCCCCAACGGCCACCGGCGGGGGCCGTCGAGACGCAGGACCGGCTCCGGCCGCGAACCAGCGACAAATTTTTCTCACCCTGGGGGGGTTGGGAACCTCCCGCCAGCAAGGCCCATGAAGACGGACTCGACGGCGTACAGGGACGAAAGCAGAATCTGCAAATACCAATAAGACAAGGGTCATACGACTGACGAGTGCTTGAATCTGGCCAAGGTATTGGGCAAGCTCAGCGCCGCTGTTGAGGCGTCCCCAGCCCCACCGGTAAGGAGGGCAGCGGTCATCCCAACCGGACACCGAGTGCCCAAGCAGGAGTCGGTAGAGGAGCCAGTGGGGGACATCCTAACAATAGCAGAAGGAGGTGCGTCGCACGGCGCGGACCCATGGGAGGGGTGCCGGTACGCCGCAGACGTCGACCGAACAACCGGAGGGAAACGCCCACGCCTCGAGGCGGAGATCACGTTCACGGAGGCGGACATGGAGGACGTCACCACCCCCCTCGATAACCCCCTGGTAGTGACCCCCGTTTTCCAAAAGGGGAACAAGGCCAACATGCGGTTACACAGAGTCCTGGATGACATGAGGGCATCGGTGGACATCCTATACTAGAACGCCTTCGTCGACCTAGGCCTCGTCCGCACAGACCTACTCCCGAGCAGAGCACCGATCAGGGGATTCGGACAGGCGGAGGTCCCGGTGGCTGGCGTAATAGTGATCCCGGTGACACTAGGCTGCCATGCCCAGGAAAAAACGGTGGAGGTCAGCTTCACGGTTGTGAATTTCACCTCGAGCTACAACGCCATCCTGGGAAGAACTGCTTTGCACGCATTCCAGGCAGTGATGTCGTCCTTCCACAAGTGCCTGAAGTTCCCAATGAGGGCGGGAGTGTGCACGGTGAGGGGGTCCTAGAAAAAGGCCCGCGAGTGCTACTTCAACTCAGTAGGGGAGGTGATGACCTCTGACGAAGGGCTACCACACGCGTTATGAGAAGAGCCCCCGAAACCGGAGCCGGCGTCTTCCACAGTGCTTTTATCTCTCACGCGAAGCGAAGTGCACGTGGGCAAAAGCCACCCAAGAGAGTTTAAGAAAGACCTGGAAGGCCTCCTCAGGAGGCACGAGGACTTGTTTGTGGCCGAACTGGGAGAACTAGGAGGAGTGGCTCGGGCGACTACGGAGCACAAGCTCGCGGTTGCTACGGGGGCCCGAGTGGTCCGACAAAATTTGCGACCGCTGAGGGCGAAGAAGAGGGATGCGGCCGAGGCCAAGGTCACGAAACTCCTAGACGCGGATTTCATTCGCCCAGTGCGGTACCCGGAGTGGCTGTCCAACGTCGTGATGGTCAGAAAGGCTGACGCAGGTTGGCGAATGTGCATCGATTTCACGAATCTCAACAAGGCATGTCCCAAGTACAGCTACCCGCTACCGTCAGTCGACAGACTGGTGGACTAGAGCCCGGGCTGTGAAATGTTTAGCTTCATGGACGCACATTCGGGATACAATCAGGTCCCCATGGCTCGGGAGGACTAGGAAAAGACATCATTCATCATCAATTCGGGCACATTCTGCTTCAGGGTGATGCCGTTTGGGCTAAGGAATGCGGGAGCTACCTTCCAAAGGTTAATGGACAAAGTCTTCGAGGAGCAGATCTGCAGGAACGTGGAGGTGTACGTCGACGATATTCTCGTCTCAAAGAAGGCGGAGACACACCTAGCCGACCTGGAAGAGACGTCCTGCAACATCAGGAAGGCATGTCTAAAACTAAAAGCAAAAAAATGCACGTTTGGAGTGAACAAGGGCCATTTCTTCGGGTTCAGAATCACCCCGGAGAGCATCAAGCCCAGAAAGGAAAAGGTGGAAGCTGTCATAGGAATGACTCCACTACGGACCATAAAGGAGGTCTAAAAGCTGAATGGCAGGGTGGAAGCCCTTAGCCGGTTCCTACCAATAGCAGCGGACCGGCTGCGCCCATTTTTTCAGGTGCTAAATTCACTCGGCCCGAAAGTGGTGTGGACCGGCGAATGCGAGGCGGCATTCGGGGAACTAAAAAGATAGCTGACACACCTGCCGACGCTCCGCCCGCATGTCTGAGGCGAACCACTCACAATGTACGCCGCCTACTCGGACGCGGCCGACAGCGTGGTACTCCTGTCAGAGGCACACGGAGCACAAAGGCCGGTGTACTACTATTCCAGATCGTTACAAGGGGCAGAGGAGAGATACCAGGACATCGAGAAACTATCCCTAGCGGTGGTCTCGACGGTCCGAACGTTGAAGCTATACTTCCACGCCCACACGATAACCATCCCAACGGCGTATCCACGGCTTCAGCTCCTACAGAAGCCAGATGTTTCCGGGCCATGGAGCTTAGCGAGTTCCACATAGAGATCTTCCCGGCCAAGATAATAAAAGGACAGGCCGTAGCCGATTTCATGGCTGAACTCACCCCCCGAAGGCAGACCTCGACGGAGAAGAAATGGTGAACGACCCACGTCGACAGTTTGGTTAGCAATGCAGGCTGCGACGTCGGAGTAGTGATAAGAGCTCCGATGGGGGAAAAAATCGAATACGAGCGAACCGAATACGAGGTCCTCCTAGCCGGATTAAGGTTAGCCGCATCTCTCGAGGCGGAAAATGTCTACCTCCACACGAACTCACGTTTAGTTGCAAATTAAGTGAGAGGCGAATTCGTCTCCAAAGAGGACTCAATGTCAGCCTACGTAGCAAAGGCTCGGGCCGCCCTAGGACGGCTCAGCGAATGGAAAATCACCCAAATAGGGAGAGAAGGCAACGGGGAGGCGGATACTCTGGCCAAGCTAGGGGCGTCCTCGGGAAGGCCGGAGAGTAGGTGGGTCCGGATCGAGAACCAGAAACACCCGACAAGGTCCGAAGAGGCCCGCGGCCCGGTCTGTGGCTTAATAACTGCAAGGGATTGGAGGACGCCCATATTGAGATTCCTCGAGTCGGGCGAAAAGCTGACAGACCCAATGGAGACCAGGAAGCTAAGGAACCAGACGGCACTCAAACATCCAAAGGCGACCGTCCACTATGATGAAGGCAGTGACAACGCCCGTCCCCTTTGCGCGATGGGGTATCGACATTGTGGGTTCATTCCCCCTAGCTTCACGGGGAAGAAAGTTCCTTTTCGTGGCAGTGGACTACTTCACAAAGTGGACCCAGGCGGAGGCCACCAGCGTGATCACGGAGCAGAATGTGGTAAACTTCGTGTTCAGAAGCATCGTTTGCTGGTTTGGAGTCCCGATCCAAATAATAACAGATAACGGGATACAGTTCACGGGAAAAAAGCTAAGGGAATTCTGCGAGGACAGCGGAATCAACCTGAGCTTCGCTCCGGTCTACCACCCGCAGGCGAACGGACAACTAGAGGTGACTAACCGCACTATCGTGTCCATCCTAAAGAGAAAGGTGGGCGAATACCCGGGGACATGGGCGGACAAAATCCCGGAGACCATGTGGGCCTAACGAACAATAATTCGGACGCCAACGGGGCAGACACCGTTGGCCCTCGCCTTCGGAATAGAGGCAGTGGCCCCCGCAGAATTAGTATGGCCGACGACCAGGATAGAACAATTCCAGCCAGGGGAGAATGACAGGGCGATGATCCTCACAAGTGAGGACGTGGCGGAGTGAAGAGAGGAGGCCGCCGTCAGAGATCTCACGTACAAGCGAAGAGTGGCCAGATACCACAATGAAAGAGTGGCAGAGAAGAATCTAGCACCGGGCGACCTAGTCCTGAGAAACGTTAAAGTAACGGGCGTGGACCAAACGAAAGAGAAGCTATCGCCAAGATGGGAGGGCCCGTACGTGATCATGGACGAGGTCCTTCCCGGCATTTT
Source organism: Zostera marina (assembly GCA_001185155.1). Taxonomy (NCBI): domain Eukaryota; kingdom Viridiplantae; phylum Streptophyta; class Magnoliopsida; order Alismatales; family Zosteraceae; genus Zostera; species Zostera marina. Next base: position 199,178 of record LFYR01000742.1, on the reverse strand, counting down.
TCGCCTAGGCCATAGAAAGAACCTGACACGCAGACAACCTCGAGAAATACAAGCGCTAGAGGTCGAGGATGCTAGCGCAACCCGACACAAGCAAGAAAATAGCCGATACCGGCCTTGTAATTTTTTCAATTTTCTATCTTGGCATGAAGAAATCAAGGATACAACGATATTCGGCCCGAAATCATAAACTCACACGAACACTAAGTAGAAAAATGGCTCTGCAAGACACCCGGGGGGCCGAGTCACACAACCCCTCCCCCAGAGCGCACCATGCAGCAAAATGAGAGACGAAGCGGCTCGCCGCCAAAAGACGACTGGACACACTTAAGGCCGATAGGCCACAAGAGGGCGCTCGGCCAGACCAGGCCGCCCTGACGACAGGCATAACATAAAAACGTGGAAGCAATATACAAAAAACGGAATGTGTTGTTCATTTTACAGGCAGAAAAAAAAGAAAAAAGAGAGGAAAAAGGAACGCAAAAAAGGACGGCAGTCACGACGGGGGAGTCGGCGAGGTCAGCCTCCAAGTCCTCCTCTTCGTTGTCACCAACATAAGTGCGAGGTTGCTCACCGGGAGGCCCAGCCCCATTAACGGCTTGCCAGCGCTCCTATTCCGACGGGGTCTAGGGCACAACGGTGGAGGCAAGTTCAGGGCAGGCGAGTCGGCACATGGCACGATGATGCTCGTAGCCCTTCTAGAATCCCACACGCTTCTCAACCGCCATCCGACGCGTAGCTTCGGCCTGGTACTCGACGAACTTGGCCTGGAACCTAGTGGACAAAGAGGAAGAAGCCCCGACGTGGTCCTCAGACAACTTATTGGCGCGCTCGGTCGCAAGAACAAGGGCCGTCTGGGACTCAGTAGCACGGTCCTCTGTCCACTTAAGGCGGGACTCGCTTCTCATGGCCTGCCTCTCGGCGTCGGCAAGACTTTGCTCCAGGGCTTGCTTTTCACTGGACACCTTCTCCAGCTGAACCCGGTGGTCCTCCGCGTCTTTCAATGCCCCCAGCACGGCTCGATCCCTCACGGCCACAGCAGCAGAGACCTCTTCAGACAAACTGGTTACCCGCTCGCTAAGCCGATAGAGCTCCTCTTTCAAGTCTAGACCCCGCTGGTGGCGGACATAGGCGAGAGCGGCCCCGCAAAGACTATCGACGAATAGGTCCTGATCAAGTGCCGAGACATCGCGCGCGTACATGCCCGTATACTCAGCCTCGTCTTGAAGGAACGGCTGCAGAAGGTTGAAGCCTTTCAAAAGCATCCCAGACATCTGCGGGATGGAAGTAGAGGGATCAACACGCGCAGGCTCCGCAGGGTACTTTCTCGCGAGAAAAGCAGAGTTCAAGGCCACACCAAACCCCTGTCGGTCCAACATCCCCCCCTCTAAGGCATAGGCTGGTTTGGAAAGACCGCACCGAGAACCGTCCCCGATCTCGGACCGCCGGGGGACCTTTGGAGAAGGGTCGGGTACCTACGACACCTCAATTTTCCTTACCGCCGAGCGAGCATTGATCAGAGGGATGTCAGCCAGATTATCGCCCCCAGAGCTTCCGAGGCTCAGTTCCAGAGAAAGAGAGGGGGTGTCCTCCAGAATAACACGGGACGTCGCTTTCTTCTTTTTCTTCCGAGGAGAAGAGAGGTTCCCCTTGTCACATCTACGGGCATCATCAGGCTTAAAATGCTCCTCAACGAACCAGCCTTTTCCGAGACGGTCGGCGATCCGGGTGAGCAGGTCGTGCAGCCAACTCGGTCGAAGTTAGGCGTGAAACAGGAACAATACCGGTGAGAGCCCTCAAGGTATCTATCGGCGGCCAACTCGCGGGGGGATCGACAAGGGGCTCGAGGCAAAACAACTTCACAAAGAAAAACTGGTCGCGTCAACCGTGCACGCGATCGGGCAGGGCTTCGAAAAGGGTCTTTCGGGGGACCGAGTGGGAGGCGACATGGACGCGGTTCCGGTCAGTGGTCATCGGGTACGCATGAAACTAGTTAAAGAACAGGGATACAATAGGATCAATACCACAGTCTGCGTAGAGGGCGGCATAGGTGAGAATACGATCCACAACATCCGGAGGGAACTGAGAGAGGGACACCTTGCAATGGTTGAGGATGGCCTGGAAGAGCGGGGGAAGCGGCAGAGTCAGACCAATGTCCAGATAGGGAATGTAGACCATGACATACCCAGGCGGTGGATGGTGAGACATGCCTGAACACGTCAGTCACTCCCATCAACGCCTCTCAACAAGGACTAGGGCTCCGTCGCTAAGGCAGGACCCCCGGAGAGCTCCCACGGTGTGGAACATCGTTCTTCGTCCAGATCGCCGAGTTAGCCCGTAAGTCGCCCGATTGGACTACCAAGTCGCCGACATTTAGGATAACTCGCCGAGTTAAGGCAAGATCGGCAGTATTGTAGACTGTACGACTTGGCCCTAGAAACTCGCCTAGTTAGCCCTTAACTAGGCGACTTCCATACCTGAATCGGCGACTTACGACCGTTACTCGGCGGCAGCCAACGTCATAAATGTTACCATATATGACCATAGGCGCGATCTCCGCCTTTGATTGCGCCCTCCGAGACCCCATACAAAGGGTCCCAAGGGGACACTCAAAGGCACGATTCAAGTCCCCTCTCACACCAGAGCAAACACCACGAAACTCGCCGATTCTCACTAGAATCGCCTAGTTTCACTTGCAGGTATTTTGACGTAGAGCGTGCTTTGTGGACTCCAAAGCCTCCGGTTCCAACCTCGCACCACCGCGAGCCCTGGTAGCAGATTCAGTGCTTCATCAGCTGGCGCCGTCTGTGGGACTACCGAACCACCGGTATCCCGTCGTAATCGCGATTTTTTAAAAATCCGGCTCGAGCTCTCCCTAGAGTTCGCCGAGTTTGTCAAAAAATCGCCGACATAGATCGTCCGATTCTCGGTTAACGTCCGATTTAGCCTTAAATCGCCGACTTATCCTTGAGAATCGCCCGATCCGGAATATCGTCTGCTAGCTAAGAGTGTTGTCCACGACCTTGTTCGGGAAAACACCTAACTCGCCGAGTTAACACCTAACTCGCCGACTTAGCTTCCGTTTTTCCAACAACCTCGGTCAGGTACCTCTCTGCTTTGGTACTTCTTCGCTTCCGCTTTCATGGCAATCATCGAAAAGCAGAAGCACCCTTACGCAACAAGGAGTAAGGGAAAAATGCCAGCAACTGAGCTGGAACAGGGTGAGCAATCCCGACCTAGGGGACCCAATGCTCACCCTGTGGAAACAAACTTGGTTCCTCCTCCTGTCGAGGAACACATTGTGCCCAAGGATCCACCCACCTTGGAAGAAAGGTTGTTCAGCTTCATGGACAACATCGAAATAAGGATGACTAACCTCGAACAAGCGAGGAGTCATAGGACCACAACCATCCGTGAAAGAGCGGATGAATCTGGGTCCATCTATTCTCCATCTGGGGAGAAAAAACAGAGTTCCCGTCCCAAGACGGGACCCAGTAAGAGTCGCTCCGAGAGGACTCTTACTACTCGGTTCGTAGAGGATCTAGAGGATCTTCGGCGGAAGTTGGCCACCGACCCAGCTGTCGGCAACCCGCACGAAGTCCTGAGGGTTAAAAGTGCTCCTCTTAGCGAGGACCTTTTAAAGGGAGTTTTCCCACCCAACTGGCGGGTACCAAGAATCGAGGCCTACGACGGTTCAAGTGATCCAGAGGATCACGTGAACCTCTACCTCAACATCTTGGAACCGCAAACCATCGATGATGGGCTGCTGTGTCGGGCATTCCCCGGCACTCTCAAGGGCAGCGCTTATCGATGGTTCTCTAGTCTGCCAGCTGGCTCAGTCACCAGCTTCGCAGACCTCTCATCCAAATTCATCGCCCAACACGTGGGGATGATAAGGATAAAGCATAGTGCAAACGCACTCCTGGCACTGAGACAGGACAAACTGTCTCTGAGGGATTACACGGTCAAGTTCACCACTATGATGACAGAGGTGAACGACCTAATCCCGAGTGTGGCCATAGCGGGATACATTAGAGGATTAGTCCCCTACTCCCCTCTGGCCCAAAATCTGACTCTCTACAAGGTGAGTTCTCTGCCTGACCTCTTCCAACGCGCTCAATTGTACATTGAGGTGGAAGAGGAGGATGAGAACAAGCTAGATGAACTTGGGACTCCTAGCTATAAAAAGCCTAAGTATGAGAGGAAGGGGTTTAGCGGAAACAACAATTTCCGCGACACCTCCAACAGGTATACCAGCAACAAGGCCGAGCCTTCCAAAAAAGAATGGAAGCCTAGGCATGATAACAAGGTATACCAGACCTCAACCAGCAAACCGTCTAAGGGTGCAGTTCCGCTATGGAAAAGGAACACCCCGCTTATAATAAGCAAAGGCGAGCTGTTTGAGAAATTAAAAGGCCGAGCGGACCTACCTGTCCCTCGCTCTTTAGACCCTGCAGGCAAAGAGGGCCGCACGCAATCTGGGAAGTACTGTGAATTTCACAAGGACTGCGGCTACTTGACAGACCACTGCAGGGAGTTCTCGACCTTTGTCGAGCAGTTGATTTCTAAGGGTGAACTTGGTAACTTCGTCAAGAAATCCCGAGGAAGGGACAACTGCAAATCTGACCCGAAGGGGAAGCGTCCACGCTCTCCTTCGCCAGATAGCGACAACACTGAGAACCGCCAGCGGAAGACCATCAATATGATATTTGGTGGTGGATCCGTTGGCCAGAATAGGGGATACTCCCGAAAGGTGCTGATGTCACAATCAACACCTCGAGACAACGGAAAGCGGGTCCGCGAGGAGAAGTCAATATACTTCTTCGAAGAGGACCTGGACGATGTCTTGCAACCTCACGAGGATCCACTCGTGATCCAAGCAGACATCGGTCCTAATTCCCGAGTCGAGAGGATGATTGTCGACAGCGGAAGCTCTGCGGATATCTTCTACATGGATACTTTTACCAAGATGGGCCTTAAAAGGGAGGAACTATCTCCCTGTAAGGAAGCCATCTACGGTTTCACTAACATCGCAGCCCCAGTGGCCGGTGTTATTGACCTAAAGGTATCCATCGGTTCCAAGCGAGGAAGGGTTAGCCGAACATGCCGCTTCATAGTAGTGGAGGTAGAATCTACTTTCAATGGCATTTTCGGACGCCCCTTCATCCACGGAATCCAAGCAGTCCCGTCTTCTTATCACCAATGCATTCGATACCCAGTAAACGGGTTCGTTGCAACTGTCAAGGGATCACAAAAAGATTCTAGACAAGGGTATAAGAAGGCAACCCAGCTGACTAAACTCGACAACATGCTCGTCCACGCCCCGCCTAACACGGAGGAGAGGGAAAAATTACAACCTGTAGACGAGACTGAGGTATACCAGCTGGTGGGGGGACATGTGGCACTAGGGAAGGGGTTACCCCCTGACCTAAAAGCCAAGCTTGTGACTGTCCTGGAGGAGCACCAGGACAGGTTCGTTTGGGAGGGTGAGGCACCGACACAGATTGCGCGTCAGATCGTGACGCACAAACTGAATGTCGACTCATCCATTCCAGCTCGACGCCAAAAACGTCGAGTACTCACTTTTGACAGGCGAGAGGCAGCCAATGAGGAAATATCGAAACTCTTGAATGCAGGGCACATTCGGGAGGTTCGATACCCGACTTGGTTGGCCAACCCCGTTCTGGTGAAGAAGCCCAACGGCAAATGGCGCATGTGTATTGATTTCACGGATCTCAATAAAGCATGCCCCAAGGACAGTTACCCGTTGCCATCCATCGACGAACTGGTCGATGGAGCATCCGGTAACAAGCTCCTCTCTATGATGGATGCCCACTCAGGATACAATCAAATCCTGATGCACGAGCCTGATGAGGAAAAAACATCCTTCATCACGGACTCAGGGACTTTCTGTTATAGGGTAATGCCATTCGGCTTAAGGAATGCTGGGGCTACATTTCAGCGCTTAATGGACAAGGTTTTTGCAAACCAGATCGGGCGCAACGTTTCCGCTTACGTCGATGACATCCTAGTCAAGTCGTCAAGCATGGAAAAGCACCCTGAGGATCTGAAAGAAACCCTTGAGACATTGAAGCAATATGGAATGAAGCTCAACCCAGCCAAGTGCGCATTTGGAATCAAGGAAGGCAAGTTCCTTGGTTTCTATGTAGGTCAGCACGGGATCAAACCTAATCCCGACAAAATCCAAGCTATCCTTGATATGGAAGCCCCCCGCACAGTCCGAGAAGTACAAAGGTTGAACGGTCGAATCAATGCGCTCAGTCGTTTCATATCGCAAACGGCTGACAAGTGCAAACCGTTCTTCCAATTGCTGAAAACTGCGGCTAAGGGTAATATCACTTGGACACCAGAATGCGAGGAGGCATTTGCGAAACTAAAGGCACACATGTCCTCACTCCCAATGCTGACATCGCCCAAAAAGGGAGAGGACCTGTACTTATACATAGCGGCCTCGGAAGAGGCCGTGAGTGCAGTCCTCATCGCGCAAAGGGACAAGGAACAGGTCCCTATCTATTACCACTCGAGGCGACTACAAGGTGCTGAACTGCGATATTCTCCCATCGAGAAGATCGTATTCGCAGTAATCCACGCTTGTCGTCGTTTTCGAGCCTACTTCTTAGCGCACACGATTGTTGTACTAACATCGTGTCCTCTACATCGTCTGCTTCACAAACCCGACATCTCGGGAAGGTTGACCAAATGGGCAATTGAACTCAGTGAGTTTGATTTGGACTTCCGACCAGCCACTGCCATCAAGGGGCAAGCTGTAGCGGATTTCATTGTTGAACTCACACAGCCCAGTTTGACACAACCTTGGATTGTGGAAGTAGACGACTCGAGTTGCAGCACGGGCTCGGGTATCGGAGTATAAATCCATAGCCCAGATGGAAAAAACTACGAACACTCGGTCCGACTTCACTTCCCGGCTTCTAACAATGTCGCGGAATATGAAGCGGCCATACATGGCCTAAAACTGCTAAGAACTCTTGGCGCTGAGAATGTCACGCTCCGCACTGACTCCCAGCTCGTGGCTCGGCAAACCACTAGTGAATTTGCTTGTAAGGAACCACAAATAACAAAGTATGTGGAAGCAATGGTAGATCTCACCAAACAATTCGCCGAGTTCAAAATCGAGCAAATCCCTCGAATCCAAAATTTACCCGCTGGCGCTTTATCACGTCTAGCGTCAGCTTGGGAGGGAGGACAGCGCGAGATTCTAGTGGACTCTATACTGCAGCCCACATGCCAAGTATTGGCTGTCACCTCCGACCCTCAAGAGGATTGGAGGCAACCAATACTGGCGTTCATCCAGAATGGAGTACTTCCTAGCAACAAAGGGGAGGCCAAAAAATTAAAACACAGAGCAGCAAAATACTGTGATGTCGGAGGGGTACTTTACAAAAAGTCCTTCGATAGTCCTTTGCTGTGCTGTTTGGCCCAACCCGATACTAGTAGGGTTCTCCAAGAAGTACATGAAGGCTCATGCGGACTCCATGAAGGGGGAAGAGCATTAGCCTTCAAAATCATAAGGCTCGGGTACTATTGGCCCACCTTAAGGTTGGAAGCTCGCACTTACGTCCGCAAGTGCCGAGCATGTCAGCTGCACAGCCCTATGCAGCAGAAACCATCCGTGGAAATGACTCCGATCCTGAGCTCAATCCCGTTCGCAAGGTGGGGGTTGGACATCGTAGGACCATTCCCCCCCTCAACGTCACAGGCTCGATTCATCTTCGTAGCAGTAGACTACTTTACAAAGTGGGTCGAGGCTCAGGCTGTGGCGAAAATAACTCAGGATGCGGCAGTCAAGTTTATCTACCGCTCCATAGTCTGTCGATTCGGCATTCCCCAAGACATTGTCACGGACAATGGCTCACAGTTCACTGGGGGAAAATTTTCAAGAATGTGCGAGGACCTAAACATAAAGCTCCACTTCGCCTCCGTTTACCGACCTCAGGCAAACGGGCAAGTGGAGGTCACCAACAAGGCCATCGTACAAGGATTGAAAAAGAAAATCGAATCAGCCAAAGGGGCCTGGGCGGACAAGTTGTGCGAAATCCTATGGACATATCGCACAACGAGTAAAAACCCCACGGGCAACACCCCTTTTGCCATGACCTATGGAGTGGAAGCGGTCGTACCAATCGAGATGAGTATACCAACGTATCGAGTCTCGAAGTACGACCAACAAGTGAATGACAAAAACCTAGCCACAGAGCTAGAGCTAAGGGATGAAACCCGTGACGAGGCAGACCTGCGAAACGAATCGTACAAGGCTAGCGTATCAAGATACCACATCCGCCAAGTACGCAAAAAAGTTTTCCTGCCAGGAACTCTCGTCACGCGGAAGGCTAGCATAACAGAAAGGAATAGACCAACAAATAAACTATCTTCCAACTTCGAAGGTCCCTACATCGTTGAGGAGGAGATAAGGCCAGGAACTTATCGCCTACGACGGCAGGATGGAATAATGGTTCCTAACACCTGGCATGCGGACAACATGAAGCAGTACTACGCATAGTACTCACAAGCATCAAGTTTACTTTCTTTAGCTTTCCTAGTATGTATGTTAGTTAGTTATAGAATATAGTTACGCATTCTAGCCCGTATGGATCCCCTAAATCTATTGTGTCGCTTTGGCCTCAATAGAATAAAGATCATTCCGTCGCTACGGTCCTAATGATCGTATCCAATCTTGTCACTAAAAAGCCTTGATATGGGTCAACAAGTCACTCCCTCAATAGGAGTCGGACTAAATCGTCAAGGGTTCAAATCCAGGGTTAGAACAAATAGGTCCAACTCAGACACGCGTTGCGACCACAACTCTTATTCGCATGAGCGAATCAAGAACTAGTGGATACAAAACCACTTTCACCTATCAAACTTAGCTACGATTCATACGACCAAACTCACGACTTGGGAATCTAGTTAAATCGAGTTTTTCCAAACTCACGTCCTAAGTGGCTAAGAATCTAACTTACGTCGAAAGCGACTAGGTTACGATTAGTAAATCTAGTTTAAGTTCAACTAAACCAACTCTAAAACACATTAGCAAAAGTAATTTCATTAACACAAAAATGAATTACAAAAAGATTAGAAGGAAAGCTATTACATAGTTTCTAATCCTCTTCTTTCCTCGCATTGCGAACATCGCTTTTGATCTTATCTAAGGCTTCCTTGTGCTTCAGTTGCACTTCGGGATGTTCTTCTAGCCACGCCATAATATCTGAAATGTAATTGGCAGGCAGGCTTGTAAACACGTGAGGTCCGAAAAAGTTAACGTCTTGGAGTTGATCGGATTGACCATCAACTTCGAACTCCAAGTCCTTCACTTTTTCGGAAGAAGCGTCCAGAGCTTCCTTCATCTTCTTCAACTTCTCCGTGGATCGAGAGAAGCGATCTTCCAAAACTATACGAGCAGAAGTAGAATCAGATAGTTCAATACTCAATTTCTGAATCCGCGTTTCAGAAATCATTGCATTCCCCACTTCCACATCAAGCTGCGTCTTCAGCGCATCAATTTCTTTTCGAGCAGCAGCGAGAAGCGACTCATTATCTTTCATAGAGTCACAGCTTCGGCGAAGATCACCAAGTTCAGACCAGTGCGCAGCGCACTCTTTGTTCTTCGCCGCCATCGCTTTCTCGTGCTGGCAGCTTGTTCCTCCAACTTCTTATTCCGTTGGAGGGTCTTCCTCAACGACCACATCTCTTTGCAGACAGCTTGATACTTGTCATCAAGCTTATTGTACTCCTGTTGGGAACGGAGAGTGTCGTTTGCAGACTGCATCCCAACGGTTGCATTAGAGAGATACGCGACCTACAAAACAAAACTATCAATTAGTAAAATAAATAGAAATGGAAAACAATTGCGAATCACTTACAGCAGATATAGCTTTTCCAAGCTCTTCGCGTATCCAGTCCCCAGGTTTAGTCTGAAGCAGCTGGGCAGCCTCCCTCCGCACCCCTTCATCGGCAAACAAGCCCGGATAGTCAAATGTGGTATGAAAGGGGGCGGATTCAGGTACAGACCTCGAGCTAGATCCAGTCTCGAAGGTACTGCGAGGGCCAGTCTCTTGGGCCTTCCTTTCTCTGATCAGCTTGGCGCCGCGAAGTCTCACGGCCAAGTGTGGAAGCACCGCCTCTCGGTACAGATGCGCACCTTTCTTCTTCTTGATTGGATTTCCAGAAGGGTCCTCTGACCGGTTGTAGCGTGTCACATCAGAAAATGTAAAGTCCTCTCGCTGACACAAAGCGAAAGGAACTCCTTGCCCACATTCAAAAGAAGCAAGGGCAGAAGAGATCTTCTTCACCCGCTTCAATTCTGCCTTGCTTAGGGCACAAGGAACGTCCAGGTGTACGCGGCGAGCGTCGGCCCACCTCTCGCGGCTCCCGCGTACAAATGTAGATTCAACAAAAAAGAACTCACTCTTCCACTGGGGCCCATAGTTAGTGGGGAGTTCAATTATCAGCTCTCGTCCGTTGAACCGCTTTGCTAGCCCCAACCGACCAGATTCGGAAGCGGGCGCCTTCACAAACTTAAAAAACCAGAAGAATAAGGCGGCGGTCGCGGGTATGTTCAGACTCCAACAGATGTTGGAGAATCCACTCAGATATACAAAGAAAGCTGCCTGCATCTGCGACAGCGACACCCCACCATGCAATAACACTTCGCTCATCAGTGGAGGAATGGGCAGCATTGAGAAGTGTCTGAAGTATAAGCGGGGAATGGCTTGGAATCCGGCGGGAGGCAGATTCGCTGGCTGATATTGCGACCCCCAGAATCGCAGATGCCCAAATATGCGAATCCCGCGCAGAATCTCACGGGCTTCAAGCGCTGAAGTTATGGAGAATGGATGCGCAGTCTCGTTCTGAGGCACGAGAGGCGCATTGACAGAAACTTCTGCAAAAGACCCCTCGTCAGTATCACAGAGGGGCAGCATCCTGATCTCATCACCCGGCAGAGCTTCACAGTGTGCGTAGCCGGTGTGGTTCTCAACTCCCTCGTAAAACGGGAGGTTTATATGATCTCCGTCCTTATCCATTTCCTTAGGAGGAGGAGGAGTGTTCGATCTGTCATCGCGGCTTTGGCTCGGGCAGCGTACAATGGGAATGTCCTCAGTATAGTCAAAGGGCTGAGGCACCCTTACATCCTCCGCAGTGGGGAAGTGTACCTTTCCTCTGCCACCCATCCCATAAACATGAGGAATGGAGGCACTTGCACTCGCAGGCTTGTCGGAAGAATCCCTAGCATGCTTAGGGTGCTTCCTCTTTCTTTTCTTAGGCCTCTCAGATTCATCGTCCGGCCTATCCACATCCACCACCTCAACAGGTGGAAAGTCCTCAATCTCAGCCTCCGAGTTTAGGGGCAACATCGGCGATTTAGGAGCTGAACTCGCCGATTCTGATAGGGAACTCACCGATCCGAATTGAATAAATCGGCGAGTTTTCTTAAACATAGGGACGACCCCCTTGCCTTGGACCGGCAACTTCCCAAGGGGACTCGCCGACTTAGCTGCAAGAGTCGGGGGGATTTCACCCGGTTCAACAGTAGGCTCTACCACAATAAGAGCCCTCGAGTTATCCGTCAAACTCGCCGAGTTCTTTTGGGAACTCGGCGAGCATTCAGGAGTCAGCCCGAGCAACTCGCGGGCATTCGCCAAAAACCTGACGTCTTGCGGCGCGTCGACAACCGGAATCTCCGACCCACCGCGCGAAGGCGAGGGAATCGGAGACTCGACGGTGTCGAGCACCCCTGTCAGGCCTTCATCTATATCCTCGTTCAATATGTCGGCGACCAGAGCTTCGGTCTCCGACATGGTAAGTGTAGGCAGTGACGGTTGGTCTGCCATATATCGGCGATATAGGTGTAGACTCGGCGACTTTGGAAGAAGTTCTGGTGATGGTAGTAAAAGTCGGCGAGTTATGAAGAACCTCGGCGACTTGGAAAGGGATTAGGGTTTTAAGCAAAATCAAGGTAAGTGGAGTGCGGATTAAAATAGCCGACTCTCTATTTATAGACCTTGGGCAAATTGCAAAAATTCCCCGGAGAATCTACAAATTACGCGAAGAAAAATCGCTAATTGATCTCCAAATCCGCAAACTCGCCGAGTTTGAGCACAAATCAAGGGATACCAGGAGGAAATTTCCATACTCGGAAAATTTGCAAATATTTCCCAAGATCCTAAGGATTCTCGAAGAGATCCGCCAGCTCATACCAAGACTCGCCGAGTTTATAGGAATATCGCCGATCCAGGTCAGCGACCAACCCCAATACTAAGTCGGCGATTTAACACCCTAAGTCGCCGACTTAGAACATCATATAGTACCTTAGGGGGAAAATTACAAGCCCCCTTCCACAACCTCAGGGGGGATTATCACAAACTCTCCCGACTTTTCTGTCGCTCCGGCCGGAAATTGTCGAAATTCGGGGGGGAGTATCACAAGCTCTCCCGACATTTCTGTCGCTCCGGCCGGAAATTGTCGAACATCAGGGGGGAGTATCACAAACTCTCCCGACTTTTCTGTCGCTCCGGCCGGAAATTGTCAAAACTTAGGAGGGAGTATACAAACTCTCCCGACACTTCTGTCACTCTGGCCAGAAGTCGTCATAAACAAACACGGTCAATCTGTTGCTTCGGCCAGATTCACCAAGGATTGCCTAAAGTAAAGAAAGAGTATCGCAAGAGGTATTTTTAGTCAATAAACATGTGTGTTTTCAGACTGATCTCGTTGTTTTGCAGGATATTTTCTTTTGTTGTTTTGCAGGGAATATTCTGTCGTTTTGGCCAGAATATTTTTCTTTTTTGCAGGTATCGTTCTGTCGCTTTGGCCAGAATAAGACTCTAATAGTGAGTCTAAGTATCTTGTCGCATTCTGTCTTGATACACTAGAGATCGTTCTATCGCTTCGGCCTTAACGATTCTCAACCCATCTTGTCGCTAAATAGCCTTGAAGGGGGCCGTCGTTGCGGACTTTAAGTCGCTCTTGATCAGAGAGACTATAAACATTAGTTCTATCGCTCCGGCTAGAACTTGGTTCTATCGCTCTGGAAAGAACCCGATTACGTCGCTGAATAGCCTTAATCGATTCCGTCGCTTTGGCCGGAATTTATCTTGTCGCTTCGGCCTCGATAACACAGTGCAGTCGCCCCTGATCAGGGAAGGACTATAAACATGAGTTACCGTGGCCTGGAACTCGATCCATTTCTGTGGATTCTGAATCATTACGTCACTGTGGGCGGATGATTCGATCTCATCATGTCGCTTTGGCCTTGGTGCTGGATCAACACATTGAACCTTGCTTGGGGGGGGGGAGACTGAGGCTACACGGGTGTTTTTCCGTGCTCTCTTCAGGGGGGAGTACTGGTGAGACATGCCTGAACACGTCAGTCACTCCCATCAACGCCTCTCAACAAGGACTAAGGCTCCGTCGCTAAGGCAGGACCCCCGGAGAGCTCCCACGGTGCGGAACATCGTTCTTCGTCCAGATCGCCGAGTTAGCCCGTAAGTCGCCCGATTGGACTACCAAGTCGCCGACATTTAGGATAACTCGCCGAGTTAAGGCAAGATCGGCAGTATGGTAGACTGTACGACTTGGCCCTAGAAACTCGCCGAGTTAGCCCTTAACTAGGCGACTTCCATACCTGAATCGGCGACTTACGACCGTTACTCGGCGGCAGCCAACGTCATAAATGTTACCATATATGACCATAGGCGCGATCTCCGCCTTTGATGGCGCCCTCCGAGACCCTATAAAAAGGGTCCCAAGGGGACACTCAAAGACACGATTTAAGTTCCCCTCTCACACCAGAGCAAACACCACGAAACTCGCCGATTCTCACTAGAATCGCCTAGTTTCACTTGCAGGTATTTTGACGTAGAGCGTGCTTTGTGGACTCCAAAGCCTCCGGTTCCAACCTCGCACCACCGCGAGCCCTGGTAGCAGATTCAGTGCTTCATCAGTGGATGCGAGGCGACAAGGTCCCTAGGTAGCCGGTAGTGCACGTTGGCCTTGTACTTATACATCTCTTTAGGAGCTGCTGCACAAGCTGACAGGGAAACTCTAGAGAGGGGGTTCTTGTGCTCAGGTGCCGGAATGAAGGCATTGTGAATAAGGTCATCGACCAGAGTATCAGAAGGAGCTTGAGAACCAGACATTGCAGGCCTGTAAGGGAGTTGCCGGAGTTAAGGGAAAGCGGGAAAAAATGAAGCAAATAAGGAAAGTAAATGAAGAAGAAGGAAGCAGTAACACTTATAGGGGGGGCACGGAAGACGAAGAGTCGTGAGTACCTGGCCGCCACAAAGATCAGGGGCCCAGAAGGACGGCCCATTAAGGCGCAACCCGGCCGGGAGCCCAACACATCAGGGAACAAGGCGTGCGGCGAGTCGCGGCACGAGCGGCGCGGGGTGACGCCCGAAGAACAACCGAACCACCCGAGATACCGAGTGACAGGACTCGAGGGGGTGACAGCCTCGCCCGACAACGAGGCGGCATGATCATCCAACGGTGAGCCAAGACAGGCACGGGGCAGGTCTCTCCAGGGCGACGCCCCGACGGGAGAACCGGGCTTGGAACCGGACCGGGCTGGCCGGTTGTGGGAGGACCGTAGGGCCGTAAGAGCGCCTCCCGAGGGCCGTAGGGCGCCGGGGGATCGTGGGAAAGGATCAATTGACGAGCAAAGCTCGAGCATGACTTGGGCAAGGTCAACAACGGGCGGTGAGGGTAAGTCAACGGCACGAACTGAGGCACGAAAGAAAAAAGACGTTCAAAATTTAAAAGGGCACAAGTACTTCAAAATAATATTAAGTGCTGAGTTCCATTACAAGCCCTGAGGCGCTACAAAATTACAGCAAAAGCCAAAAGAAAGATGCCCTAGACTATAAAACATTGAGAAGAAGCTAAACGTGCACTAAAGAAAAAAGACGAAGGGAGGAACTCGAGGGAACCACACGGACTCCCTCCAGATAGCATCCAAAGAGGTAAGAGAGGAGGTATCCCTAGACGGCGCACCTGCATGGGCCAACAGACCCATGACCGATAGTGATCGGACAAAAGCGCCCCCCACATTCGGCGCGAACGGAGGCCTAGTCGCCCGATTTAGGCGGCCTCGACAAAATGTGCCGCAAGTTAGTAGCGGGAAGGGACGAGGACCCACGTGAGCCGCGACGACCGCGAGAGCGTCGACGACGACCACCACCAACACCTGGAGAAACGGTGGCTGCGCCGTGCAAAGAGCAGTAGAAGATCGAGGTCACAGGACCCACAGCAATAGCAGTAGCAAAAGCAACTGGCACACCAGAAAAAGTGGGGGTGTAGGCTTGACGAAGCTGGGCAAGGAGGCGGTGAATGTCGATTAAGACAGAGTTGATCCGCTGACTCTCCGACACAGCAACAGAGTGGAAGGCGCTAGCAGGTAGTAGCAGGCACTCAGTCCAAGCAGAATGTTGGAGCTTCACCTCACGACTGAACTCCTCGAGAAGATCTTGAGCGATCATCGATCTTTTTTCTGCTTCTCACGAGATTGAGGAAAAGGATCACAATAAGAGGGATATTTATGAAGAAAACATGTGAAGTAGGGTGACACAGCATACGAGACGCCATAAAGGAAGTTAGGTGGGCGGCCCTTCAGCCCCCCCGCCCGGGAGGGGGAGTACTGTTGGTACCAGGGTCCGTCCAAACGGACCCCGGACCGAACAAGTCTGCTAGGCCCAGTAGGCCCAAGGTTATAGGTTATAAATACCTCCCCAAGTGCAAGGAGGAGGGGGATCAATTATTAGTGAGAGCAATACTAGAGAGTTGTGTGTGTGAGCACCCTAGCGCGAGCCCACACACCATCAATTCCCTATTATATTTCATCACAGATCTTCATCCATTGCTGTTTTTCTTCATCACGCAAGGTAAATTTCTTTCTTTCTATTTCATCCATTTAATTTTTTCATTGTTTCTTTGTTCATCTTTATTATGAATGGGATTAATATATTTTATTTGAATGAAACTGATGAATATCTTTATTATAAGATGAATATCTTTATTATGAAACGAAATGGGATGAAACTGATGAATTTTATTTGAATGAAACGAAATAGGATGAATATGTTTATTATGAATGGGATGAATATGTTTTCTTTATTCATCTATTTTATGAATAAAAGTAATTCATAATTCTATATTATGAATTTTATTTTAGCGAAATGGCATCTACAATTTTATCTAATGAAGTATTATATTAGTTAATTCCCAACTAAGGAATGGTGTTTGTAATCTTTAATATTGTAATTTTGTGTTAATATGTAATTCTTGTTATGGTTTGTGTTATAAAATAGTGTTTGTATAATGAAATATGAATTCTTGTTAAGGAAGGTGTGGGAGTCGCCGATCCAGGGGTGGAGTCGCCGATTCAGGGGGGAGTACTGGTGAGACATGCCTGATTACACCAGTCACTCCCTATCAACGCCTCTCAACAAGGACTAGGGCTCCGTCGCTATGGCAGGACCCCCGGAGAGCTCCCACGGTGCGGAACATCGTTCTTCGTCCAGATCGCCGAGTTAGCCCGTAAAGTCGCCGATTGGACTACCAAGTCGCCGACATACAGGATAACTCGCTGAGTTAAGGCAAGATCGGCAGTATGGTAGACTGTACGTCTTGGCCCTAGAAACTCGCCGAGTTACCCCTTAACTAGGCGACTTCCATACCTGAATCGGCGACTTACGACCGTTACTCGGCGGCAGCCAACGTCATAAATGTTACCATATATGACCATAGGCGCGATCTCCGCCGATGAGTGCGCCCTCCGAGACCCTATAAAAGGGGTCTCAAGGGGACACTCAAAGGCACGATTCAAGTTCCACTCTCACACCAGAGCACTACACTACGAAACTCGGCGAGTCTCATTAGAATCGCCTAGTTTCACTTGCAGGTATTTGACGTAGAGCGTGCGTCGTGGACTCCAAAGCCTCCGGCATCAACCTCGCACCACCGCGAGCCCTGGTAGCAGATTCAGTGCTTCATCAGCTGGCGCCGTCTGTGGAACTACCGAGCCACCGGTATCCCGTCGTAATCGCGATCTTTTTTGCTAAGTCCGGCTCGAGCTCTCCCCGAGAGTTCGCCGACTTTGTGAACTAAGTCGCCGATTTAGATCGATAGTCGATTCTCGGCTCACGGCTCGGGTCCGATTTATTCTTAAATCACCGACATAGCCTTGAGAATCGTCCGATCCGGAATATCGTCTGCTAGCTAAGAGTGCTGTCCACGACTTTGTTCGAAAAACAACTCGAAATCTAAAGTCGCCGAGTTTTCCCCTAACTCGCTGACTTATTTCTTTGTTTTTTGAACAAGCTCGGTCAAGTCATCCTTTGCTCTGGAACTTACGTCTTCGCATAAGTTCGATTTTTCCCAAGCAAAAATCGCCTATCTTAGGCAAACTCGCCTATCTTGGGCAAACTCGCCTATCTTGGGCAAACTCGCCTATCAAGGGGCAAACTCGCCTATTTCGGGGCAAACTCATCCATTCGATCATCGTCTTCATTCATCGCTTTGGCTGACTATCAAGGGGCAAACTCGCCTATCTTGGGGCAAACTCGCTTCGGGGCAAACTCATCCATTCGATCATCGTCTTCATTCATCGCTTTGGCTGAATAAGACCACTCATAACCCAA
>LFYR01000742.1:122753-181409 GCA_001185155.1 Zostera marina | reverse complement strand
GTCGTTTCGGTAAAAAAAAAAAGAGTATGGGGATTTTCGCCTTTTTTCACTTCCAGTGATTTCGTCGGTCCACCTCCGGAATACCCAGATCTGATTTTGGGATTCTGAGACCACATATCACGTGAGAAAAGTTTTCTCTACGAGTACCAAAGAGCAGAATTTCCGAACAGTGCAAGGAATCTTTTCTGGGATTGGTCTAAACAGGCATCCCGAAAACCACCTCCGGCAGCACGATTTTCTGCAGAAAAATTGCAAAAAATTTACGACATTTTTTGCTAATTTCAAACTTTGGGGACTAGTAGCACTGCTCAAGGGGGTCACAAAACTGCAAAGAAATATTATACGAAATTTTTTCTGTTTTGTGACACCCGGGGGGGCAGGTACCTACCCATTACACTTCGGAAGAACTTCTGCTCGTAGTCTGTTGCTTCGACCCGATAGAAGCAACCATTCCATTTATGGCTTCTTTTACTAAGGATCATAAAAAAAAAGCTCTCGCCACTACTACCACGGTAGGAGCTTCTAGCAGAAGGGTTGGTCCTCGTACTGTACCAACCTCTAATGCACCATCACCTACACATGAGGTGTCCTCACCACTCCCACTAAATAGGGGTGTGAACCCAACTCCGACAACACAGGAGAGGCTTGCGCACATGCATGCTCTCATGTTGAAGTTGGACAAAAGGATAACCAACCTAGAGGCTTCAAGGAGCCAGACTACCATACGGTGTACGACAAGCAAGTCTAATCCACACTTGAGGAAGACAAACTTAAGTACGCATCATCGGTCCGAATCAAGGATATCCAAGGAGCTTCGAGAGCTCAAGGGAAAGAGTCCTGCAATTTCAGGGCAACCCAAATCCAACTCGCAACACTCTCCTATGGGAGACAACCACAGTGAAACAAAGAGACACAAGCATCTCGGTTCTCACCACAGGTCCGCAGTACATCACTCGGGTGTACCTTCGAGTTCCACGACTCGTGCGGATTACGATGCCACACTTATGAATAGGGTAATCAAGGAAATGCTTCGTAAAGACAAACATGACCTAAGGGACCCACATGATCTTCTCAGAATATGAAGGGCACCCTTTCATAGGGAACTCTTGAGAAAACCTTTTCCGCAATCTTGGCGGTGTCCCAAGATAGACTCGTACGATGGAACGACAGATCCTGAGGATCATGTTAACCTCTACCTGAATATCTTGGAGCCGCAAACTACCAATAACGGGTTGTTGTGTCGGGCCTTCCCAGGCACTCTGAAAGGCAACGCATATCGGTGGTTTTCCGGTCTGCCGGCTGGCTCAGTCTCCAGCTTCACGGACCTCTCTTCCAAGTTCATCGCCCATCACGGATCAGAATAAAACACAGTGCCAACGCACTACTGGCACTACGACAGAACAAGCTGTCTCTGAGGGATTACACGATTAAGTTCACTTCGATGATGACAGAAGTGAACGATCTAATCCCAAGTCTGGCCATAGCAGGATACGTGAGAGGGTTGGTACCTTTCTCCCCTTTGGCCCGGAATCTGATGCTCCATAAAGTGGAGACCCTGCCCGACCTCTTCCAACGAGCTCAATTGCATATTGAGATAGAAGAGGAGAACAATGACAAGCTGGACGAACTCGAGCCGTCCAGCCGGAAGAAACCTCGCTATGCTAAAGAAGACACATACGAGGATACAAGTTCCTAATCCGAAACCTCGACTAGTCTTCTTCGATACAGCGAGGAGTCTCCGGGTAGCAGTTATGGCCACCAAATTCATAGCTCACGCCCTAAATCCAGTAGCAGTTATGGCCACCAAAGTCATAACTCACACTCTCAGTCTGGTAGCAGTTATGACCACCAGAGTCATAGCTCACACCCTAAATCCAATAGCAGTTATGGCCACCAAAGTCATAACTCACACTCTCAGTCTGGTAATAGTTATGGCCACCAAAGTCGTAACTCACACTCTCAGTCTGGTAAAAGTTATGGCCACCAAAGCCATAGCTTACGCTCTCCATCCTATGACTGTGATGGCAACCAAAGCTACAGTTCACACTCACACTCACAATCAAGTGTGTCACGCTAATAGTGGGTAACTATTATCCGTCAGAAGAAAGATAGGAGTGCCCAAACTCAGTGGCAACCAAACATCAAAAGAACTTATCTACTCTTTTGGTTGTCGCTTCTATTGTCCTATTAGTTGTCGCAATCTAACAACTATTTTATTCTAAGTAGATGAAGGTATTATGCGATATGTATGCAACATTTAAAATAATCATTCATCACTTCAGACCTTATTATGCAACACTCAAAGGCACGATTCAAGTTCCACTCTCACACCAGAGCACTACACTATGAAACTCGGCGAGTCTCATTAGAATCGCCTAGTTTCACTTGCAGGTATTTGACGTAGAGCGTGCGTCGTGGACTCCAAAGCCTCCGGCATCAACCTCGCACTACCGCGAGCCCTGGTAGCAGATTTAGTGCTTCATCACCGGCACAACAGTGCGTTATCGGTGGTTTGCGGTTCCAAGACACTAAGGTAGAGGTTGATGTGATCTCTTGGATCACCTGAACCATCGTACGCTTCTATTCTTGGTACCCGTTAGGTTTGCGGAAAGGATACCTTCAAAAGGTCCTCTCGAAAAGGAGCACTTTTGATCCTCAGAAATTCCATCGGACCGCTGGCAGCTGGGTTGCTTGCCAACTTCCGACGAAGGTCTTCCACAAACAGAGTTGTAAGAGTCTTTTCAGTGTGACTCTTACTAGGTCCAACCTTTGATTTTGAAGGTTGTGGACCATCCTTCTTTTTCTCCCCAGATGGAGAATTATGAGAGGCCGATTCACCCGCTCCTTCGTAGGCAATGGTCCTCTGACTCCTCGCTTTCTCGAGGTTGTTGACCCTTTGTTCCATGTTATCCATGAATTTGATCAACCTCTCTTCTAAAGCGGGAGGGATAGTTGTTTGAGGGCGCAGACTGGCTTGGGGCTCCTCAGGCGTTTCTTGCATGTTTTCTTGAGGAGGGTCAGTCTGGGCCCTGTCAGCTACCATTGAGGACTTGCCTTTTTCCCTCAGATGATAGTCGTGCTTTTGCCTTTCGGAAGTCATTATAGACATAAGCGTGTTCCAACTAGAGCGCAAGTGCTTGCTAGAACTAACCTGAGAGAAAGAACCAAGTGGAGTCGGCGATTCACTATGGTAGTCGGCGATTCACAAAGGTGGAATCGGCGACTTACACTAGTGGAATCGGTGACTGCTTTAGGTAGCTCTTCTTTCGAGTCTGGCCGTGGACAGCACTCTTAGCTAGCAGAATAACCCGCAATCGGAGACTCACTAGGTGGAGTCGGCGATTGCCTGTGTGAATCGGAGATTCCTTGACACAAAGTTAGCGACTCATCCTAAGGGAATCGAGCTAAGCTTTGCGAAGAAAATTTCGCGATTACGACGGGATATCGTGGTTCGATAGTCTCACAGACGGCGCCAGCTGATGAAACACGGAATCTGCTACCAGTGGGCTCGCGGGGTGGCGAGATGGGCCGGAGGCTGTGGAGTCCACGACGCGCGCTCTACGTCAAACACCTGCAGAAGAGGAGGGGAATCGGCGACTCACTTGGGAGTAGGCGATTCGGGCTCCTTGGTTTCTCTAGTGTGGAGTGTGAGTCAAGAGGATATGTTGTGAATGGAGGACACCCCTAGGACCCCTTTTATAGGGTCCTAGAGGCGTTTCCATTCAATGGAGTGGGGCCCACCCCATTATGGTATCCTATTGAAGGGTGCCATAATGGTGTGGGCCCGCCCGCGTAACGGCTGGGAGTCGGCGACTCAGGTGTGGGAGTCGCCGATCCAGAGGTGGAGTCGCCGATTCCTTGGAGGCCAAGTCCTTGGTCTACCAGACCCGAGATCCCTGGCCGGAATCGGCGATACACCCTTGGAGTCGGCGACTTGGTAGTCCCAGTCGGCGACTCCCAAGTGTTGCCTTGGGCTCTTGACGTAGACACGTGCTTTGCACCGTGGAAGCCTTTCCGGAGTCCGGCATATAGCGACGGAACCCTATTCCTTGTTTGAAGGGCGTTGCTGGGAGTGACTGACGTAATCAGGCATGTCTCACCATTTATTTATAAATAATTTAAATAATGTTATAAATATTTATTGTGTTGTTGTAGGTTTTTGGAACTCGAAAAATTGTGAATTCTCGGATTGAAGTAAAAACTCTATTGATTTGTAAAAATTAAAAATAATTTTTTAATCATTTATTCTTAAATTATTTAATTTAAATTATTAAATTTACATGAAATTAATTTGCATGAAATAAATTATTAATGAATTAATATTTGCATGAAATAAATTTGTTTTAATGAAAATTTAATATTATTTAATTTGTATGAAATTATAAATTGTATTAATAATGATTAATTTGCATGAATTTCTAAATTTGTTAATTTGTAATTATTAAATTGAATGATTTCAATGATTTGAATTTGTATAAATAATGAATAATTTGCATGAAATTATAAAATTCTTATTTAATTAATATTTTATTGATTGTTTTTATTGATTTCAAATTGAAATAATATTGATTAATTTGCATGAAATTATAGATATCTTAATGAATAATTATTAAATTGAATGATTTTAATGATTTTAAATTGAAATAATAATTATTAATTTGCCATGAAAATAAATTTGATAATTAATAAAATTATTATTTGTTTAAAAATAAATGATTATTTAATTAATTATTTGTTTGATAATTATTAATTAATTAATTAATTTTTTTTTAGATTTTAAAAATGCCACGTAGAGTGAAGCAATTACCTCGTAAGAGGGCTCTACCACCCAATCCCCAAGATGCTTTCCGGTTTTATCTCCTGGTTCATCCAACACCGGCACCTGTACGTCCAGCACCAGCTCCTCCCGCACCACCGACACTTGTTCGTCCAGCACCTGCCCCTCCAGTTCCGCAACCAGCAACTCCGAAGAAAGTTGTTTATGAAACGGATATAGAATAGTTAATAATTAGACCCTTAGCTAGATTATCCGAAAAATAATGAACTTAATATTAATTGAACTATATTGTAATAGTCAATTAAGTTTTATCTAATTAATTATTATTTGATAAAATTTAATTTTTTAGGATAATGTCGAACTTAATGAAAGTACCCGATAAAGCTTGGATGAGTTTAGATTGGTTTTCGAAAGAATACGGTGAGGGCTTAACTGCTTTCACTAATTTTGCCCTTTCAAATTCGACTCATCCAAATGGTTATTTACCTTGTCCCTGCTCGTCCTGCACGAATAGTGAAGTGATTCCTATAATGGAGATGAGGAAACATGTTTTCATAAACGGTTGGTTGAAACATTACGACATTTGGACGCGTCATGGAGAGTTACCGAGTAGATATTGTGAGAAAAAAGTTAAACGACAAGAGACAGTGCGGAAACTGGTAACAATAAGATTGGATTGGTTCGTGCGGCTTACAGAGAACATGTAGTCGAGAATACAGTCGACGAAGAAATTCTCGAAGAAGAATCTCTCGAATACGAGCCTGTCGATGAAGATCCAGTCGATGTAAATCCAGTCGATGAAGATCCAGAGAACAAATATGATGATTCATTCTTACGACGTCTAAAAAAAGGTGAAGAATAGCAGTTATATCTAGGTTGCACAAAGTTTTCGAAACTCTCTTTTATTTTGGAATTGTATCAGTTGAAGTGCGACAATCATTAGAGTGGTAAAAGTTTTTAGAAATTATTATCCATCATACGTCGTGCTATTCCAAATGGTGAGTCGACCATTCCGAAAACCATGTACCATGAGAAGTCGGTGGTTCGTGACCTGGGGCTCAATTATAAGAAAATCGATGCATGTCTCAACGATTGTATTTTATATCGAAATGAGTATGCAGGTGCAGAATCTTGCCTAAATTGTGGAACGTGTAGGTGGGTCATCGAAGGCGTTCAGAAAAATAAACGTATTCCTGCGAAATGTCTTCGTCATTTTCCGTTGATTCCACGTTTGAAAAGATTGTATTTGTGTTCCAAAATTTTATTTTAAAATCGTAAAATTTCAGATTATGTTTACATTTTTCGTTCTGGTTGGTGTTATCACACCTGTCATGACACTAGCGATGGTTACATCCCATCGCTCTTTCGAAGAGTCCAGCAGTGGTGGTTAGTTTATTTTTAATAATTTAAATATTATCATGATTTTTATTAAATATTAAATATTAAATATGTAAATTAGATGCGAGGTCATCCACATTTAATGAGCCTCCAAAGAAGAAGGATCATGGTCGCACAAAAGACCACCCCCATAACCATCCAGAAAAAGGTTCGAAATGGAAGGTTATGTTCGACAACACAATCCAAACGACCGATGAAATGGCGAAGAAATTAACTGCATGAATGGCTCTTTTAGCAAAAGACCATACTCTGTTTCCGTATGACATTGAGTGACGTCATCAACCGAAACATAATTTTCATGACGCGTTGAAAATATTATCTGTAAGTATATATATTATATTTATTAATTTTTCAAAACTTATAAGTTTTGAATATGTAGGTTGAATATGATTTGAGTGAAAGCAAAGCGGGACAAACTTATATCAATGGTAGGTTGAACAAACTCTGGAGGAGCAACCATAATTCGTTAGTACAAAAATATGGCACAGATCTAAATATGAGTGAAGACGATATTTTAGCAACTCTTCCGCCGCATGTCAGCAAACCTTAATTTCTAAATAAATTAAGACAATTTCGATCGAAAAAAAAGGTACGTATATGTATATATTTATTTGATATTAATAAATTTAAAAGTTATTATTTTTAATAATTTCAGGAAATTTTCGAGATAAATACCGCGAACCGAGCAAATCAAATGACACATCACGCTGGTTCAAAAGGATTAGCGTAACGACGTCATGAATTGGTAATTTATTCATAATTTATATTTAATTAATTTATATATTAATTAATTATGTTAATATAGATGCAACAAAGAAGAAGTGAAGTCGAAGCTTGGTCCGAGACTTTACAAATGACATATAAAGGAAGCGATAAAGTTATAAGTTTTTTTTTTAATTATTTTTTCTTTCTATTTTATAATTTATATTATAATAGTTTGATTTTTATATTCTTTCAGCTTTAAGTCATAGAATTTATCAAAAGTCAAGAAAGGAAAATCTTGGGCTGAAACTGAATCTATGACTCCAATTGTAAGTTTCATTACATTTTTTATATATATTTTGCATTTACTATTTATTTATTTTTTATAATACAGAAGTTTGTCGAAGCGACGGTCAACAAGACTTTTGTGAAAAATAAAAAGAATAGGATATTGGAGATTGGAGAAGCGGCCAATATGGTTAGTACACTGAACGAAAGATGGGTTTCTCCAAATTGAAAAGGAAAAGAGTCTGTCTCCGAAAACACGTCTGCTAATGACGATCGAAATATGTTGACGGAACAAGTCAAAAACTTCGAGGTATTTTAAATATAATTCATTAATTTTATTGATCATCGAACTCATTTATGTTTTAATTTTCAGAATAAGTATAACGAGAGTCAAAAAGGGATCTCGAAATACAAGAAGAAGTTTCAATCAATGAAATCGACGTTCAAATAGATGACTAAAGCTTTGAAGGCTTCCGAACTAGATTTGACGAACATTGCGTCCACTTCGAAGTCCAGCCGTCTGCATTAGAATCAGATAATTCGGATTCAGATTCAGACGACTCTATTTCCGATGAGTGTTGATTAATATTGTAAACTTGTACTTTAGTTTTTAAACTTCGAATGTTTAACTATTCTGTATTTCAGTTTCTTTTTAATAAAAAACATCGATTTCAATTTCAATTTCACCTTTTCAAATACCGTATTCTAATTTAAAAAAATAACGATTCGAACGCTCAATATAATAGCCGGTTTAAAAAAAAATAACACAAACATTGTATGACGGATTTTCGCCATCCATACTATTAAACTAAGGTTTCACTACAAGAAATAAGACCTTGTATGACGGTCTTTAGATGGCGGAAATCCGCCATTTAAAGTGATCGTCGGCGGAAATCCGCCATCTAAAGACCGCCATCTTGGACACCGTCATTAAAACCCCATAACCGCCATCTAAAGACCGCCATCTATTATCCATCCTCATTTCCCACCAAAAATTGTATAGATGGCGGATTTCCGCCATCTAATCTGAAAATTTTCGCGGGAACTGAAAAGTTTTAGATGGCGGATTTCCGCCATCTAAAATATGGCGCAGAAAAAGTTTGGCGCCAATTCATTGATGACGGTTAATTTTATTGATGGTGGATGTCCACCGACTATCCTTGTACCATTAGATGGCGGAAATCCGCCATCTAAAGTACAGCAGGTGGTTCCCTAAGTTTATAGATGGCGGATATCCGTCATCTTTTCGTGGGAGAGGGCGATTTTGCCCATATTTAGATGGCGGATTTCCGCCATCTAAAACTTAGTAGAAGAGTATAGATGGCGGAAATCCGCCATACAATGTTTTTTTATTTTTTTTTTGAAACAGGATTCTATATTTTGCGTTCGAATCGTTGTTTTTTGAAATAGAAATCGATATTTGAGAAAGCGATTTGGAAATTAAAATTGAAATCGATGTTTTTATTGAAAATAAACTAAAATACATAATCGTTAAACATTCGATGTTTGAATAAGAAAATATAAAAGTAGTTTAATCAACACTCGTCTGAAATCGAGTCTTCTGAATCAGAATCCGAAATATCTGATTCGAATGCAGACGGTATAGTGGACTTTGAAGTAGAAGCCATCTGCGTCATGTCGAGTCCGGAAGTCTTCAAAGTCTTATTGAGTTTCTTCATATAAGATTTCATTGCATTGAACTTCTTCTTGTATTTGGAGACGTCTTTCTGACTCTCGTTACACTTTTTCTGAAAATGAAAACAAAAATGAGTTCGATAATCAACAAATTTATTGAAATATATTTAAAATACCTCCAATTCTTTGAATTTTTCCGACCAAACTGCATCTGGTGTTGCATCAGTAGTTGTGTTTTCGGAGATCGGCTCTTTTCCTTTCCAATTTGGAGAAGCCCATCTTTCGTTCGTTGTGCTCACCATACTGGCAGCTTCTCCAATTCCTATTATTCTATTCTTCTTATTTTTTCCGAAAGTCTTGTTGACCGTCGCTTCGATAAATTGTTGCATTATAAAAAAATAAATAGTAAGAAATGCGAAATATATTTAAAATAATCAATGGAACTTATAAATGGAGTCATTGTTTCAGATTCAGCCCACGATTTTGCCTCTTGACTTTTGATAAATTCTGTGGCTTCAAGCTGAAAGAATAACAAAATCAAACAATGATAATAGAAATTATAAAATATAAATAATTTCAAAAAAAGACTTACAACTTTATCGCTTCCCTTATATGTCATTTGTAAAGTCTCTGACCAAGGTTCGACTTCACTCCTTCCTTGTTGCATCTATATTCACATAATTCATTAATATATAAAAAAATAGATATAAATTATAAATAAATTACCAATTCATGACGTCTTTGCGCTAATCCTTTTGAACCAGCGTGATGTGTCATTTGATTCGCTCGGTTCGCTGTATTTATCTCGGAAATTTGCTTTATCGGGTACTTTCATGACGTTCGACATTAATTATCCTAAAAATTAAAAAATTTATCGAATTATAATTAATTAGATAAAAAATAATTGACTATTACAATATTAATTATCTTGCAATCTTGGGGATTGGGTGGTAGAGCCCTCCTACGAGGTAATTGCTTCACTCTACGTGACATTTCTTAAAATCTAAAAAATTAATTAATTAATTTAATATTTTTTAAACAAACAAATAATTAATTAATTAATCATTTCATGGCAAATTAATGATGATTATTTCAATTTAAAATCATTCAATTTAATAATTATTCATTATGATTTCTATAATTTCATGCAAATTATATTCATTAACATTTCAATTTAATAATTACTAATTAATTAACAAATTTTTAATTTCATGCAAATTAATCATTAACATTTCAATTTAATAATTATTAATTAATTAAAAAAATAATAATTTCATGCAAATTAATCATTATTATTTCAATTTAATAATTAATTAAATAATTTCAAATTAAAATGATCATATATTATTTCATGCAAATATTTCATTACTGACAAATTAATATTTAATAATTGTTAATCAATTAATAAAATACTAATTATTCTTATTTCTATTGATAATTAAAATGATAATTTAATAATTTATTTTAACAATAAATTAAATAATTTGAAAATAAATTGATTAAATAAAATTATATAATTTTTACCGCAAATGAGCTTTTACTTCAATCCAAAACTTACTTCAATCTTGATTTTAAAAAACCTATAACAAATCAAAAACACATTAATTATTTTATATAAATTTTAAATTATTTAAAAACATAAATTATTTAATTATTTTAATTATTTTTTAAATAATTTAAAAACAGAAAATAATTAAAACAAATTTATTTCATGCAAATAATTAAATAAGATATAGATTCGTGTAAATTATTAATTAAATTGATATTTAATTACAATTATTTAAATAATTTACAAATAAGTTGATTAAATAAAAAATTTAATTATTTTAATTTAAAATATGAAATAATTATTTTAATTCATGAAATAATTTTAAAACAATTGATTAATTTAAAATATGAAAAACATTAATTATTTAACTATTTAAAAACATTATATCATTTAATTAATTAAAAACAGTATTTTAATTATTTTAATTTTAAAATATTAAGAAACAGTAATTAAATAATTTATAATTATTTAATCAACAAATTATTTTGATACAATTTAATAATTATTAATTAACAAATTATAATTTCATGCAAATTAATCATTATTAATAGAATTTAAAATCATTCAATTTAATAATTAATAATTAACAAATTTATAATTACATGCAAATTAATTAAATATTTTTTAAATGAAATGATTAAATAAACATTTATAATTTCATACCGCAATAGAGCTTACTTCAATCTCAATTTTTTAAATTCTTGATATTTCAAAACCTACAACAAGTCAACAACACAATAATTCAATAATTCATAAATAGTACTTAACATTCAACACACGTTAACAATTTAAACATTCATACAAATCAATTTGAAAATAATAATAACAGTACTTAAACCTATAAAACAATACTTAAACATATCATTTAACATAACAGTACTTAACATAACATCTAGCTATATACATAACATAAAACTAAGATTAATTCAATTTTCAAACTAAGATGAAACAGAAACTAAACTAAGATCAAACTAAGATCAAACAGAAACTAAGATCAAACTAAGATTAATTCAATTTAAAAATAATAACTAAACTCTAAAAAAATTCAATCTTCAAAAGAGAAACAGTGAGTAAGATTAATGAATTAGTAAACAAATAGATGAAAAATAAGATGAAAAATAATGAATAGAAAACCATAAGATGAAGAAATCATACCGGAACGATGGGGGGAGCAATCACATTAAAACATTAAAAAGAAAACAAAACCCATTCCAACAATCTTAAACACTAAAAAGAAATAAAAAAAACATTAACGATCAACTGTATAAAACACTAATACAATCAACATTACGTATATAAACCATTAATCCAAAAACACATTTACAATCAACACATTTACAAAAAAAAAAATCAAAACAACCCATTTGCAATCTAACCTTCACAGACGAAGATGCAGGTACCGGCGGGAGCTGATGGCGACGACGACCGGCTGAAGACGACCGGCGAGCCTAGAACCGGCGGGAGATGGAAGATCGCTAGAGAAATCGGCGGCGAGGAGGCGTTAATCGTCGTCGTCGTCGTCGCAATGTCAAGACAGAACGCGTCTGTCTGGAATTTGGGGTTTTTAATAAACCCCAAAACTTACATGGCGGATTTCCGCCATGTAAGTACACTTAAGTGCCGCCATGTAAGGTGGAAAAGTCCGCCCAATCGAAATTTGGACGGGTTTTTTCCGCCCGACTCCCCGAATACTTAACATGGCGGACATCCGCCATGTTAAGTCAATTTAATCGGGTAATCGGGTTGAATATTGGGGGAGATTCGAAATTTTGGACGGGATAGTTTAGATGGCGGATTTTCGCCATCTAAAAACCGCCATCGAAAATAAAATGGAACCGCCGTCGAGCCCAAACCTTTCCTCAGCGGACTGAAAGAATAGATGGCGGACATCCGCCATCTAAACAACTGGATTATTGATGGCGGAAATCCGCCATCTAAAGACCGCCATACAAGGTCCTTTTTTTTGTAGTGTTTACATGGCGGACGTCCGCCATCTATAGGCGGGGCCAACCACCCTCTTCCAGTTATAGATGACGGATGTCCGCCATCTATATACGCAGGCAACCGCCTAACATATTTATGATGGCGAATTTTCGCCATCTAATGTTACAAAGATAGTAGGCGGATATCCGCAATCAATAAAATTAACCATCATCAATGAATTGACGCCAACTTTTTTCGCGTCATATTTTACATGGTGGATGTCCGCCATCTTATAATTTTCAGTTCCCGCGAAATTTTTCAGATTAGATGGCGAAAATCCGCCATCTATACTATTTTTGGTAGGAAATGGTGATGAATAATAGATGAAGGTTTTTAGATGATGGTTATGGGGTTATAATGGCGGTCATTGCCATGACGGTCATTAGATGACGGAAATCTGTCATTGATCACTTAACGGTGGAAATCCACCATCTAAAGACCGTCATCCAAGGTCTTATTTCTTGTAGAGTAACCTTGTAGAAAATACCAAAATTAGGAAGAGTATTTATAAGTCGTCGTTAATCCGTCGCTATTATCGTGGATTTTCTACAAAATCATTTTTTAACTTAGGTCATTGAAGATCGACCAATGCATCACTTACAAAACAAAGCATATATTTATAATAATAACTTTATTTTGTACGTCTATTAAGAAGTCGACCCAAATGTAGACACTACAAGAAATAAGACTCAGGATAACGGACTTATCATGATGACGGATTTCCGTCATTGATCTCATACCTATTAATAAGCATTCAAAAATAACTTTAAAATAAATACAAAGGTCTCCTCTTACAATCTTTTCATCCAAACATCGATCGTGATTCATTAGTAGAAAAATACAAATAAGTTAAACTTATTGATTTTTCAGTAATTAAACTCTCGTGTCAATCCTAAAAGCATGAGGTCATGAAATTATTAAAGTGATTTTCCTCTTGTTCTTTTTCTTATCGTCTTTTTTTCTTGTAAAAAAAATCTCTGAAGATGAAAATTCAATATCAGACTTGGTAAAATTTGTAGAGAAACAAGATAGTCATCGCAGTTTTAAATATATTTCAAGATTACATAACAAAAGAAATTAGATAAAAGGTAAAAGATGTTTACGAAAGATGCAAAAAAAAATTACAAAAATATTTTGAGTAACATAAAGAAGGCAGCACAAGATATTGGCAAGAAAAAATTCAAAGATGCTGAAATTCAATTGGAACAAGCAATTTCTAATGCAGAAGATTACATGAATGGTTTAAAAAAAGCCTTGGACAAATCACCAGAAAAGGTTAAACGTATAAGTGCTCTAGTAGTTAAAATTCTTGAGTTTTTGCTTAAAAAGATTATTAAACTATAAATACATGTAGGATCATATTTCTATCTAGATATGCAATAAAAGGATATAGTCATGCTTTAGATTTACCAAATTTTCATTAGTTTATTTACTTTTTTGTAATTTCATTATTGTAATTCCAATTTTTTTACTTAAATATAAATTGATTTTCAATTATAAAATGTAATAAAAATAGAAATCAGAATTAAAGAAGATTCATATTGTGCACTATTTTCTATATTTCTTAAATCCTTTATTTTCTTAAGTACCAAAAATATATTAGATCATATATAGATTACAGTATCTATGAACAAATCAAGTATGATCGAAAAATAATTCTCAAATGAGTATTAATCATTTGTAAATAGATGTTTATATAAATTACACATGATTAGTCGTTGTTCTAATCAGTTATTTGTTATACTAACTACTTATTAGTTAAGTATAATATTATATATTTATTTTTACACTCCCCCCCTCCCCCCCACAAATTTGACTAGCTGGCTTCCTTGAATGCCGTACAATGATATTTGACTCGTTTCTTATCTTCCTTCATCGTTTATATGATCTAGAAATAAAGTACGATACAGATTATATGAGTATTTAATTAATATAGTAATATCAATTTTAAATAGATGCATGTACTTAGCTTGAGTTGTGCTTCATTGAACAATGAATTCCTTAATTTACACATGCTTCGAATCTTGGAATGGACGTATTGAAGTCTTAGTGCTCCTTGTTGAACGAGTTCGTACGAAATGATAGTCTACTTCCATATGTCTAGATTTTGTTTTTGTTACCGGATTGTTTGCCAAGAATAAAGCCGATTGATTGTCGCACTTAATTGCAGGTGCACCAATAATTCAAACTCCAAGGTCCCTTAGGATGAAACATCACCACTTGATTTTTGATGTTGTACGTATATGCTAATGCACGATATTCTGCTTCTGCATTTGAACGGGAGATCGTTGATTGCTTCTTAATTTGAGATCCAAGTTATTAGATTACCGTCCAAGAAAATGCATGTTCCAGTTATTGATTTTCGACCATCCGGATCTCCGGCCCAGTCGGAATCACTGATACATAATAATTGATTTGATAAGTTCATATTATTTTTAAAATTTAAGCCTTTGTTTATATACTTTCCTTAATATATTGTAAGGTTCTCTTTGCCGCCTGAAGATGCTTCGTTCTTGATGATTGTAGATATTGGGAAACTTGACTCACATCATAACTGATATCGGATCGAGTTATCGTTAGATAATGAAGGCTTCCGATTAGTTGTCTGTATCCTATGATGTTATCTAATGTCTCACCGTCATCCTTGTTTAATTTTGTCCCTTGAGTTACAAGAGATGTACACGGTTTAGCCTCAGACAGTTGAAATTTCAGGAGTTACATAGCGTATTTTTTTCATGTTAATCGAAGATCTCTATTTGATGTTCTCGTTGCTTCCATGTCAAGAAAGTATTGAAGCTCACCAAGATCTCTGCATTTAAACCTCTCACAAATAATTTTTATCCTAGATTTAAATGTAATAGAGCAATTTTCTGTTAATATTAGATCGTCTACGAGAACCCAAACTTGTTTGGATTGTCTATTAAGAGTAAATAAGGTTGGATCACTTGTACTGTTATGGAAACCAATTTCCATTATAAAAAATTTGAGTTTAGTATTGGAGAGCAGTTCAATTAAACAGAATTCTGTTAGTAGTTAAAGATATTAAATAACTATAAATAGTAGGATACAAACAATTTCAATGATTCAATCACATTGTTACTCAATGACACTTGTTACTGTAAATCTGTTCATCGTCTCCAACATGGTATTAGAGATAGGAGAAGGCGGGTATTCATCTTCTCACATAGGTCCAGTTTCCGCTGCAGAAAAGGAGACAAGGATGAACGTGGAGTTTTCAAGAAAAATAGTCATAAAATAGATCAAATGTGTTGTATTAGAAGAGGAGAATTTCTTTTGCTGGAAAACTCAATTTTTAGGTTGTTGAAAGGATATCATCTTCTAGAGTAGGTTGACGGGAAGATGGAGATTGCTCCAGGAACCGTTACCGAGCAATAAGACCAACTGATTTTGAGCTAAATCTTGACGTCGATCTTAAAGGAAATCACAACACTAATCATTAATTAATTAATTAATTAATATATCAATTAAAGGACTTGGTCGCAATGAAACATATTTACAGACCATAAGATAAATGTACCAATAAGGGCATTAAAACTAACATGATAACCTTAAGGTTATCAATATAAAACTTCAAGAGAAACTGAATTAGTTTAGATAGTTAGTGGTTAATAACTGAATCTACTTGTATTTTTTACTATAAATGTACAGACTCATTAATAAAATTACTACTTACAATCTAATTCAACTTAGCATTGTTAAACTTTAGTTAGCTAAGTTGAATCGGTTCCCCAAAAAGGCAATCTAATTTCACGTCGACAGTAACATTCTCTCGCCGTCCTCCGTCTTCAACTAGCTGAAAACGTTTGGCCAATCGCCGATCTCTGGCCACCAATCGTTGATATGGTATCAGCTGGGAAACAAACACCTTCCGCCAGTGGCGTATCTAGGATTCTCCGGCAGGGGGCAAGATATAAATTTTTTTTTGTACTGATTAAAAAATAAAATTTTGGCATTACCTATTCATAAAATCGATCATAAAAACCTATAAAAATTCAATACATTCATTCCATACAATAATTAATATTCAAATTAAAAATAAACACATTTATTTAATTAACAACAAAAATTTCCAGTACATTAAACATTACTTCAATGTCCTACGACGAAGACACATATCATTAAATATTTTTAAAATAACTTTATTGTTTATATTTTTAAAAATATCTTTCTCGATATATGTTACTAAACAATTATTTATTAAACTATCACAAAATTTATATATTAACCCTTGAAAAATATTAATATATTGTGAAAATTGCATTTAACCCCTATAAATTTTTTATTACATATAGGTCTTTATTTTTTCCCAAATTTCAGGGGGGCAATTGCCCTCCCTTGCCACCCCTGGCTACGCCACTGCCTTCCGCGCAAATCTCACCAACCCACAGTGAATCTTCCTCCAATCCACACAAAGAAGCAGTTAACTCATCGGACTATGAAGCAAGTCAAGGATCCAAAGAAGTTAACAAATCATCACACCATTCGCATAGTAAAGATCAGAAGCACAGACGTCACACAACATCTGCATTAAATGACCGATCTTCTCCATTTTATCTCAATTCAGGAGATCATCCAGAAGCGCTTATGGTGTCAAACAAGCTTGTAGGTGAGGAAAATTACTGTACTTGGGCTAATTCGATGAAACTTTCTTTTGTTTCTAGGAGAAAAATGTCTTTTATAGATGGGAGAATCAAGAAACCTTCAAAGACTTATGGATCAAAGTATGAAGCATGGGAAACAATCAATGGGTTAGTGTTGTTCTGGATAGTAAATGGCATCACACCCGAAATTTCTTTAACCCTGATGTTCACAGACACAACCTATATAGCTTGGAAAGATCTGGAAGAAAGGTTCAAACAAAAAAATGCACCTAAAACAAACCAGATCAGGCATGAACTCAATAACCTGTATCAAGGTACTGATACAGTTACTCAGTATTTTGATAAATTTAAATCTCTTTGGAATCAATACATAGAGATGGATAACTGCAAGGTTAAGTTGTGTCTACAATGTACACCAGTTTATAATGAAAAGCTAGAATCTGATAAAGTACATGATTTTCTGTTAGGTCTTAACGAAAATTTTATGACTTTAAGATCTCAGATTCTAGGATCACAGGAAATGCCCTCAATGAATAAAGCCTTCTGTTTAGTCATTCAAGAAGAGAAACAAAAAATGAATTACAGAGAGGAGAAGATCAGCATAGATACTTCAGCATTTTTTGCAAGAAGTGATAAAGATGAAAAGAAGGCAAAAGAGGAAAGGGTCTTATACAGCAAATCTGATAAGAAATTAGATACCAGCATTTACTGTGATAATTGTAAATATCATGGTCATTAAAGAAAGGACTGTTATCACATTGTGGGATTTCCCAAGAAAGGAAAGTTCAAGAAAGAGAAACCAGAAAAGAAGGCCAAGATAGAATATGCAAATCAAGTTTCTACCTCTGCAAGCCCTGCACTAACCAATGAAGAATTGACAATGCTTAAAGATTTTTTAAATAAAAGCAATGGTATGACTTTTGCATTAAATTCTTTTATTAAGAATGAATGGATTATAGATATAGGTGTCTCCCAACATATGACTGGGGACATCAGATTTTTTAAAACAACAATAGCACTTGATTATGATCACCATGTGACCATACCAAGTGGTGAAATCTGTAAAGTAAAACAGATTGGAGATATAAAATTAAACAAAAACATAATACTAAGAAATGTTCTGTATATACCAGAATTCAGAGAAAACTTAATCTCAGTAAGTAAACTATCAATAGATAATGATATATTGATCATTTTTGATAAAACAAAATGTGTTTTTCAGAAAAACTGATCAAAGAGTGTGATTGGTCAGGGTAATTACTGCCAAGGTCTGTACTACCTCAACAAACCACACCAAATATATCATGACTCTGCCAACACAACTCTGGATTTGAAAATCTGGCACCAAAGGATGGGCCACATATCAGGAGACAAGATGAAAATCTTGATTAAATAAAATAAAATAAAATGTAATAATTCTACGAATTTGGATACATTTTTGTTGAATTTTAATAAAAATTTCAGTTCAATACATGAAAAATGTGAAATATGCCCATTAGCAAAACAAACAAAATTAAAATTCACAATTAGCACAACCAAATCAAAGGATCTATTTGAGCAAATATAAGTAGATTCAGTTATTAACCACTAACTATAGTCTAAACTAATTCAGTTTCTTTTAAAGTTTTATATTGATAACCTTAATGTTATCATGTTAGTTTTAATGCCATTATTGGTACATTTATCTTATGGTCTGTAAATATGTTTTATTGCGACCAAGTCCTTTAATTGATATATTAATTAATGATTAGTGTTGTGATTTCCTTACCAACTGGTAAGCCTGTCAATGGATAACCGAAATTCGAATTCAATTTCGAATTCGTTTAGGCATAAACGAATTCGGATAATCGAATTCGATAATTATCCGAATTCGAATAAATATTAAATATATAATAATTTTATAATTTTAACCTTCTCTAATATAACATTATAATATAATCTATATGTAAATATTAAATATCTTAGACCATATTAGCAATAAATATTAAACAACAATAAATCATTCTCAAATAATAAAAATATCAAATCCCTAAATCCCTAATAAACCATTCTTATTTAGTTATTTCATATTTCTTATTCCCCCTTTTGAAGAGTAGGCGAGTAGCTAGGGTTTGTTCTTCACTTCTTTGTTCCCACTTCCCATTCCCCCCTTTCTTAAAAGTAGCTAGGGTTTGCTCCTTCTCATCTTGGTAATGGGTAAGTTTTCTCATTTTCCTTCCATCTTCCTTTCATCTTTTTTATCTTCAAAGTGGGATTTGTCAAATTTGGGGATTATCTTCATTGTTAAATTTGGGGATTATCTTCAGTTGATCGAAACCGAATCATCGTCATCTTCTTCCATGCAAGAAGAAATCTTTATGAGGGTTTTGCGCCATAAGTCGATTTGTTCTGTCTGTTTCCGCAAACTTTCCCAAGGACTGTATTCCTCATCTGCTCCAAATCTCGAAGATTCACAGCAGGTATCGCCCTGTGATTGTGCAACTGATGAAGCACTGAATCTGCTACCAGGGCTCGCGGTGGTGCGAGGTTGATGCCGGAGGCTTTGGAGTCCACGACGCACGCTCTACGTCAAATACCTGCAAGTGGAAACTAGGCGATTCTAATGAGACTCGTCGAGTTTCGTAGTGATGCCCTGGTGTGAGAGAGGAACTTGAATCGTGCCTTTGAGTGTCCCCTTGAGACCCCTTTTATAGGATCTCGGAGGGCGCAATCAAAGGCGGACATCGCGCCTATGGTCATATATGGTAACATTTATGACGTTGGCTGGCGGCGAGTAACGGTCGTAAGTCGCCGATTCAGGTATGGAAGTCGCCTAGTTAGGGCTAATTCGGCGAGTTTCTAGGGCCAAGATGTACAGTCTACCATACTGCCGATCTTGCCTTAACTCGGCGAGTTATCCTGTATGTCGGCGACTTTGTAGTCCAATCGGGCGACTTACGGGCTAACTCGGCGATCTGGACGATGAACGTGTTCCGCACCGTGGGAGCTCTCCGGGGGTCCTGCCATAGCGACGGAGCCCTAGTCCTTGTTGTAAGGCGTTGCTAGTAGTGACTGACGTAATCAGACATGTCTCACCAGCAACTGTTCCCGATTCCACTTTATCTAATCCCTCCACCAATGGTCATGTCAAGTCCTTTGCCTTCCTACCATCTTCGCCCAGTAAATTAGAGAACGAAATTCCAGAAAAAGGATCCAAGGTTGACTCCGATGATTCGGTTGAGTCCTCAAGTTCCATCGATGACGATTCACTGGTGACGGATGGAAGGGATGAACAGGCGTTTGACGGTGGTGCAGAGAAGGCCCTTCTTAAACAGGTGTTCAATATTGGACAATGGTTAACCTGTTCGATATCTCTATGGATGATTGGATGATCTGGAATTTATAAAATGAAGCCTAGATTATGTTAAAAATTTATGTTAATTATTAAGTACTTGTTAATTTATGTTAATTCCGTTGTATGGATACTTGTTGTGTTGGATTGGATTTAATATTTATATGTTATAATGTGTTGGGTTGTTATGTTGTGTTGAGTTTTTTTTAATGTTACAGGGTTTTTTTAACAAAAAAATAAATAAAATATTATTTTTGGTTTTTTTTATAAATGTTATTCGAATTCGGATATCCGAATTTGGATATTTTTAATCGAATTTGAATTCGGATACGGATTTTGAAATTTGAATACTAATGGAACGAATTCAGATTATTCGGATACTAATCGAATTCGAATTCGGATACAGAGGTATCCGGTCCGAATTCGTCCGATTGACAGGGCTACCAGGAAAAAAATAGATCAAAATAACCATATTAATTAATGATTAGTGTTGATATACAAAATAGATCAAATGTGTTGTATTGGAAGAAGAG
Organism: Zostera marina; assembly: GCA_001185155.1. NCBI lineage: Eukaryota > Viridiplantae > Streptophyta > Magnoliopsida > Alismatales > Zosteraceae > Zostera > Zostera marina. Next base: position 160,591 of record LFYR01000742.1, on the reverse strand, counting down.
ATTTCTTTTGCTGGAAAACTCAATTTTCCACGTTGTTGAAAGGATATCATCTTCTAGAGTACACTGACGGGAAGATGGAGATTTCTCCAGGAACCGTTACCGAGCAACAAGACCAACTGATTTTGAGATGGATCTTGACGTCGATCTCACCTTCGATCCTCCCACAGGTCTCCACTCTAACCACTTCTGCTGAGATCTGGAAATGTCTGAATGATATGTTTTCATCCGACTCAAAAACACGTCTTTTGCATCTTCGATTTCAACTTTAAAATATTAGAAAAGAAGATCTGAGCATGCTGGATTACCTGAAGAAAATATCAATCACCAAGGGCAGACTCGCCGCCGTGGGAGAAGGATTGAAGGACTCACAGATTATATTAATAACGTTGGGAGGACTTGGGTCTGAGTATCAATCTTTCATGACATCAGTCACAACAAGATTTGATAACAAGATGATATTTTCCCAATTAAAACAACTCCTGCTGGACCACGAGTTACAGTTTTCACCGACGATGACGATTCTGCAGACAAAAGCGAATGTCGTCGTAAAATGACGATCGACGAGACAAAATTATTTATCAAATTTGCACAAAGAAATGTCATGGGGCCAAGGATTGCTACCATAGGGTCAATTTCACTAAATTTTTGACTGTATCTCATCCACGGCGATTGGTGCCAACGGGACTTAATAATCAGGCACCAACTGTTTATCAATTGGCACCACTAGCAAATGTGGCAGTAACAGGTCGAGCATCTACGATCTAGTATCCTGATATAGGGGCGACAACCCACATAGCTCATTCAGGTAATCTACCAAACACTTTCGTCAAATATATAGGTAAAGATTCTGTTTTCACAGCCAACAGAGGTATGATGAGAATAGAGAAAGTGGGTAAACTGGTAGCTTCGAATTTAATTTTAAAAGAAATCGTACTGGTACCTGATTCATTAAGAAACTTATTGTCTATTTCTCAATTATGTGTTGACAAAAATCTTAAGGTGTATGTCAAATTTGACAAACAGAGGGTGATAGTAGCCGATCAAGCGACTGATGAAATCTTGGTTGATAGAAACACGGTGGACGGACTGTATCGGATAACGCAGAACCTGAATAAATGTCATCATGCTTTATCGACTCAGAAATCTACTGGAGGACGCTGGCATGCAAGATTGGGGCATCTGAATGAAAAATCGGTCCAACAATTAGTCAACAAAAATGTATTACCCAATGATACAAATTGTAAGAACATAGCTAATTGTGATTCATGTTATATATGAAAATCGCATAATTTGTCACATAAAGAAAGTGTTCATAGTTATTCACCGCTAGAACTGATATTTTCCGATATCTGGGGTCCAACTTCGGTAGAGTTGATCGGCGGTCATAAATTCTACCTAAATTTTATTGACGCAGCTACAAATTTTAACTGGGTGTATTCTCTAACCAAGAAATCCGAAGTCTCTGATATATTTTTAAAGTTTAAGGCATGGGTTGAGAAATAGACTGATTATAAAATCAAATCAATTTAAACTGACAATGCTAAAGAGTACAAGGCGTTAACTAAAGTTCTTGATCAGTTTGAAATTGATCACCAGTTTTTCTACCTGTATGATCATCCACAAATGGGTACGGTGAGAGACGACATAGGCATCTGGTTGACACAACATTGACGATGCTTCATTTTGCCAGAATGCCCAAGAAATTCTGGGATTACATCGTTCTAACCGCAAAGGCTCTCTACAATAAAAATCCGACAAGGATTCTTCACGGTATTTCTCCAATGGAAGCACTATTCGGACGTGCACTGGACTATGACAAATTACGTATATTTGGCTGCAGATGCTATCCGTGTCTACGTACGTCATCACCTACGTAATAAGTCTGATGACAAATCAGTACCGTGCGTTTTCATGAACTACCCTCAACAAAATGATGGGTTTCTACGTTACAGTCCAAAAGAAAATAGGATTTATGTTTCGAAAAATGTTAAATTTGTGGAAGAAGATTTTACGTTAAACGAAGGCTTATGGTCTAATTCAGGCGAGAAATCCCAATCGAAGGACAGTCGAACAACCATCTCCTCAGACGACTTGAAAATTCTCGATCTCGGTCAGCCAAGGTCAAGAGATCCGGTAGGATTAGGTTAAGGTTATTTCGTACGGCTAATCCGATACCCAATTTAACAGATCCAGTGGCCACAATTGAAGAGGATCCGATAGAAACTCAGAGTGGTACAGGATCCGTTCCCCAAAACTCAGCAAATAACCCGACTCTTCAATCCGAGAATATACAAGAGAGGGAGGCATCTACGAATGAATACTGTGACCCGAGTTCTAGATCTGGGAATTTTGTGATCAATGCAACTCACGGAGAAGGAGAAGGTGAGTTAGAGGTCATTGGAGAACGACTCGACGATGCCGCCTAGGATAAAGAAATTTCCCAGGATGGCGACAAGGGTATCACATAGGATAATCAAGCCCAATCTAAGATACAGATTGATGACGACAATAAAACAGGTCGGTATACCCAGATCGGCCAAATTAGCATTACAATACCCAGGGTGGAGAGCCGCAATGAAATATGAATATAACGCTCTCATCAAGAACGAAACTTGGCAAATTATTCCCAAAACAAAGGAAGATAGAGTGATCAACCAAATGAGTGTTCAAAGTAAAGCACGTAGAGGATGGGTCAGTCCAGAGATTCAAAGCGAGATGGGTCACGAACGGCATGAGGCAAATCGAGGGTTGTGACTACAATCACAAATTCAGTCCGGTGGTGAGAGCAAATTCAGTCAGGGTTGTTCTTACAATCGCAGTAACAAGAAATTGGGTTTTGAAACAGATCGATGTGTCGAATGCGTTTTTACATGGGAGATTAGATGAAAGAATTTTGATAACACAACTGGTCGGATTCGAGGATGAGAAACGACCTGATCATGTGTGTTTATTACAGAAGTCTTTATACGGGTTAAAGCAATCTCTAAAGATCTGGTATCAGAGATTACGGGAGTTTCTGATTCAGATTAAATTCAGAGAAAGTTACTCTGATCCATCGTTATTCATCTACGATGATAAAGGCAATCAAGTTTACTTATTCACTTATGTAGACGACATAGTGATTACAAGATCTTCGTCAAAATTAATAATTAAAATTGATAATTGAGAAGATGGGCTCGGAATTTGCGATCAGAGAATTGGCATATTTTTTTGGGTATTCATGTTCACAGAACGCAAGGAAAAGTGGTGTTATCACAACAATAGTATCTTCAGAATTTACTCGCAAATTGTGGGTATACAAAACTGAAGTCTTCTGCCACACCAATGTTACCAAACGAGAAGTTCTCAAAAAACGACGACGAACCTTCGGATTTGGGTAAGTATCGACGAATAATCGGGTTGCTACAGTACCTCACCTTGACCCGACCCGATATCCAATATGCCGTAAATAAGCTGTCTCAATTCTTGAACGAACCCACCTCCGGTCATTGGTTGGCACTTAAGAAACTACTTCGATACCTGTCGGGAACTGAGAATCTTGGAATCACATTGGCCAAAGTAAGAAACATTGAGATCACATATTTTTGCGACGTGGATTGGAGAGGCAATCTCATTAACAGAAAAAGTCATACCGGGTATTTAATATACATCGGTGGAACATCAAAGAAACAGTCAGCGTTGGCAAAATCCAGCACAGAGGCCGAATACAGCGCCATAGCTATGACAGTCGAGGAGGCGGAAGGAGTGCGATCATTGTTAACAGAATTAGGGGTAAAAATCTCATTACCGATGAAGGTGCAAATAGATAATCAAGGAGCCACCTTCATTGCCAACAATCCTATATGTCACAACAAGATGAAACATGTCGCGATGGATTTTCACTTCGTTCGGGAAAAATCTGAATAAGGGGTCCTAAGAGTAAGTCACATCTCTGAGAAAGAACAGCTCGCCGACTTACTAACGAAGCCGTTACCGTCGAAGTTATTCAAGCAGACAAGTAGCAAACTTGTTAGACTTTGCCCTACAGTTTGAAGGGAAGTATTGGAGAGCAGTTTAATTAAACTGAATTCTATTAGTACTTAAAGATATTAAATAACTATAAATAGTAGGATATAAACGATTTCAATGATTCAATCACATTGTTACTGTAAATCTGTTCATCGTCTCCAACATTTAGCGTACCGCGATCGTGGTGCCTGTTTTAACCTGTAGAGAGCTTTATGAAGTATATATACTTTGGTAGGATTTTCTAGATCTATAAACCTAATCGGTTGTTTCATAAACGCCGTTTCCCTTATATTTTCATTTAGAAAAGCGTTTTGTACATCAATTTGTCGAAACGTCCATCCTTGCGATATTGCTAATCCGAGAACACATCTAACAATGGCTGGTCAGATTACGGGACTATATGATCAGTAGTGATAATCAATGCCTTCATGTTAATTATAACCTTGCGCAACCACTTAAATCGATCGACCGAACTATCGGATTTTCGTTTTACCTTGACATCCAATTATCTTAGAGTTCGGAGGATGATTAGTAAGTGACCAGGTTGTATTTTCTTTTAATGTTTCGTATTCTTCTTGCATGGTTTTAACACATCTTAGGTCGGCAGATGCTTCCTTATAGGTTTTGGGTTCATGAATATCATCATTTGTTGCTTCGGATAAAAGACATGCAGGAGAAAGATAATTTATCTTTCATTTCTTGTTTGGAACAAACTCGTCATATTTTGTATTTGTTCTTTTTATCCGATTACTTCGCCGATTACCTGTATTATTATTAGACAAGACGTTAGTAAATTCAGATATAGTATTTGTAGTTTATTCTCTTGTTTTTATTTCAGAAATCTCGTCAACTGATTTTGTTATCGAAACTGATGTCGTTGGTGTTGGTGTTGGTGTTGGTGTTGGTGTTGGTGTTGGTGTTGGTGATGGTGACAAATCTATATTCTGAGATTGTCTTGACTGTTCTAACTCATTTTCTAAATTTTGATTTGACTCAACCAAGTTGTTTGTCACTGGTTGAATAATTTCTTTTATCAGAACGCTTCTGGTGAGATCCCTTAAATGCGCACTATGTGCGATCTTAATCCTAGCCGTCCAAATCGACCGTTTGAATGTCGACCGTCCGTGCCAAAAAACTGACATCGCGTGTAATTTCTGACGCGCCGGAAGTGATAGTACACAGTGCGGTGTATTGTTTAGCGGACGGTTGGGTGCATTGTGGAAAGCGTGTATTTAGGAGTAGTTCAATCCTCAACCCTAGGTTTTACCACTCCATTCCATTTCGTTCTCTGTTTTTTTCTTTCTACCGGCGGCGCATTTGTCTCTGATTCCATCTCCCGTTTCTTGCTCTTTCGTCGTCCTCAACCCAAAGCATTATGTCGAATACCAGTGGTGATCGCAGCGGGAAGGCGCCTGCAAGGTCACCAATGTCGAAAGTGAGGTGCGGTATTACAATATTTTCTGTTGATATACCACATCCCTGTCTACCATGTCTTAAATTTTTTTGTTCATGCCAAATGATTCCTAATTGATTGTTGGCTTTTTTTTGGTAGTCGGATAGAATATCAGTTTATTATTTTGTTCTTCCCCAATATGTCGTTCGATATTGTTTTTAAAATTTTTACACTAATAAAAAATCATTGATCTCTTACACCCTATACCAAAATCGTTAAATGTTAAAATTTATTTAGTTCTTTTGTTATTTCCACAATATACCAGATTTTTTACACTATATCGTTGATCTCATTTCCTTTCTTTATAAATATAAAAAATTTCTCTGTTCAGTAATATGTTTAAATTTTCTTTCAATAAAATACTTGTTGTATCGATGGATTCCATGTAGATGTATCATGTATCATGATAACCTTACCAGACTTTTTCATGAACCATGATAAAGATTCGATGTCGATGTAGGAAAACCGAATAAATAGGAATCCTTTCTTATTTATTAGTTTTATTCTATATTTCATTATTTATTTTGCTCCTATTCTTGTTTCTGAGAAGATATCTTGTTCCAGTGAGTATTATTAGGTCGTCCTTAGGGTCTAAATATTTTATTTGTCTAATGCAGTGTCTCTCTGCCGATCAGTTTTTTTTTCTATAGAATTCTCTACTAATTTTGTTCCGTGTGTCCAGTTTTGTTCCTTTTGTCGTTAGGGTCTAAATGATAGTATATATACTTTTTGTTCCTTGTGGCCAATAAAGAATTTGGGCACTGCGTACTATGTACTATGCACTGTGTTAAGAATATTGTTAAATATAAAGTAAAATTTAAATCAATATAAAAGATATTAAATTATATTTGTATAATCATTTAGGGCCACAAACTTTATTAGTTTGGAATTTTTTTCGATCAATGTTCAGGTATTGTATAATCCAATGCAAAATCTTATTTGGTTTATTATTTTCCCCAATTTGTGGATGACTTCTTTTTTAACAGTACCGGTTAGTTTCCACTTTTCTTCTAATTATTTACTGCTGATTTTTTTCCAATATATATTATCTGTAGATCGTTGTTTAAGAAGAAGGCTCAAAAGAAAAGATATGGCATCGGTATGTCTTAATTTTTATGTTATGTTAGTAGGGCGCAATTTTTGCACTATGCACTATCCTCATTGCGTAGCTCTAAAATGATGTATGCAATATTTATAATTTTTTTCTTAGTGGATGATCTAACCGACTAACCATTTCGTGTCATAGATAATGTAGATCAGTATGATGTTCTGTGCTTCTGCCCGGAATGCATGGCAGATCCAATTCACGGTGAACAACATCACCGTAACGCGGATGCTCGCGCCAGAGACGAAATGGATCGTGAGTTTGTGCAGGCGAACATCCATGGCACTAGGCAAGGCGATGGCCCGTCTAATCCACAGCCCGTTCCTTCCAGCATGGACACCGGGGACGAGCCAACGGCCTCTTACGACGAGGCTGGTGAATTTAGGGCGGTCGATACCGTCAGAGGCTCGTTCAGGGGTTAGTATTGATCAAGAAATAAATTATTTCAAGATTTTTTAAAAATTTAAAAATTAATTAAGGACAAGTTTTAATTTGTTGCAGGTGCTGGATTAATCCAGCATAAATGTATATTTAGCAGAATTATGTCTGATCGTATAGGGGCTAGGTTAGCCTCGTCTGTCAAGATTAAACTGATGTATACGCCATTTCACCACTTCATGGATGCTGGTGCCCTTGTTGTAGATTCCATGTTGCTTGATGACATTTGTGGCCGGTATATAGGGGAGTCGCAATTTTCATTTGGTGCATTTGTTCTAACATGCACTGATGAAGATTTTGGTAAAATTTTGGGGCTTCCCCATACCGGGAGGAAGATTGATTTGTTAGAATCCTCGTCCAAAGCGAATGTTTCTCTTGGGAGGTTTTACAAGACTCATTTGCATGGAAAAATTCTTACACGGTAATCTTTAGTTGTTGTTTATTTATGATTTAACGCAATTGAATTTTATTTTAACTTCTAATTTCGTTGTTTGATCTGCAGGCAGAAACTTGGGTTAATGTTCCGTGATTTGACAAATAGCATGGGTAATAGTAACGTGGAGGAAGACGACATTGTGCGTTTGTATCTTTGTTTATTATTTTCAGGATTCATGTTCACAAATGCACGGTGCACACTGCGACGCAAGATAATCAACTTCATTGAAGACCTAGAAGACATTTCTTCATATAATTGGGCTGGAGCTGTTCGGGATGTAACATTCTCGAACATAGATTATTGTCGTACTAGGGTACTCGAGAGGGAGGGTGGTGGTCGTGCTGCCTCCGTTTATATGATGGGCTGTCCCGCTGCCTTGATGGTATGTAATTTATTGAATTATGTAAATTAATGATGTATCCATTTATATAATTTTATGCATTTTCTAGGTTTGGGCGTTGGAGCACACATATGTTGCTGAACCGGGTCGCCCAGATGGATACTTACCGTATCAATGGTGGGTTGACTTTAAGATGGATGGTCATTTTGAACTGAGCAAGCTAGCGCCTAACTTAGTATCTGCAGCGCCTCGGACATACAATTTAGAAGAAGAGGATGCGGACATGGTTAGTTGAAACGCTTAGGTCCAAATTAGGTTGTCGTTGAATATGTTAGGTATTTACAATGCATGTAGTTATTATGAGACGAATTTATAGGGTAATCAAATGCTGTTTAGTTAAATTATGTATTAAAGTATGTTTAGTGTTTTAAGTATCTACATTTGACAATTGATATGATGAATTATTATTTCAATTATATCAATTCCTAGTATATTATTATGTTTTATATTTTTTCACACCTTTCGAGTCCAATCAGGCCACCGAAACGTCTACTGAAAGTCATTCCAGCAGCCCCAACGAAGACTGTACGTCGAATGAGTTCCATGAGAGTGTTCCTGATGATAGTGACGACCTAGCGCATAGTTCAAACTCACTCCGAACTCCTGAAATTCTTGGGCGTGATCTGTGTTGCGAATCGTCTAACAAACCTAAAAGGCAAACTAATGTTGACCCACAAATGCGTGGAAGGAACCTTCTTCAAGATCTGGATAATGCTGATGATGTTTGTGAGCCGCATCCTAATGATCAAGACATCTCCGTTGATATTCAAAGAAACTCTGAACATGAATGTGTCGAGACTGATAGATGGTGGTATTATCCTTGCAATGAGGACAAGGAAGTCTGTTTGGACTTCGATTGCAATGGTAGTCCGGAAGATTCAATTGGTACCGAATCTACAAAAGAACCGTCTTTTTTCTCAAGTTGCCCTGGACTTTCTGGAATTAACATATATGGAAACCCAGAGCATGGTGGACTACAAGTGGAATGCAGTGAGGACAGCCGGGGTAATATTTTTAGTAGAAGAAGTAATCCTGGATATATTGCTGCCACACTTCCGAGTTATCCCGAAGAACGAGGTCCGAAAATGGATACTCCATTTATAGTTGATGCTGATGGATTTATTATGTATGTGGATGGGATTCCTAATTTGTGGAGTGAGGTAGAGGGCCATGCGGGGGATTCTATGCATATGCATATGTATGATGTAGAACATCCTCACACGACGTTAGAAATTGAAGGTGCATCCTCACACGAAATTAACAAGAAGGGGACTGATTTAGTGGTATGTCGTGATAGTTTGGAAAAGAAGGGTGTAAGGGGAGAGGAAATAATCAGCAGTAATGATAGAGTGCTGGATGTGTCGGAACGAGGTGTTCCGTCTAGAGTGCAAAGGATTAAGAAGAGGAGAGAGGATCAGGTTAATAACTTGCTGAATTTTATTCTTATATGTTTGTTCATATCTATTTTTATTGAAGTGTGTCGTTTTGTTGCAGAGGATTAATAGGTTAGAAAGGGAGAGAATTGCGGAACTGAAGGCTGCTGTAATGAAGGAAGAGGAAAATGATCTAAAGAAATATAAAAACGAGAGGAAGAAAAGATACTCTCGGATAGGTTTTGCGAAAGAATTGCAGATGATTGGGTATGTTTTGTAAATTGAAATGCTCTATATATGGTTTTAATTTTTGATTACTATGATGATGGGATTGGAACTAAAAATTTGTAGTAAAAGAAGAGCAACTATAGAATATCAAGGACGTCGATGCACTAATTAGCAGGTCTTGCATATTTTAGAAAGCAAGATATATGGTGTCGAGGTTTATTCAATTAGAAATATTCAATTGGTAGTTACTTGTTTGTATAGCATCGTTTTTTTCCTGAATTATCTAACTATTATTCCATGAAATGTGTTGTAGTTGATTGACTTGTATGCGGAGGTCATATTAAACAAAGTCGTGGTTGATGGTAAAGATAGGGCATCTTATGAAATTCTACCTGCAGACACATTCATGAGATTCAAGGGATACATAGGTGGGAATGGCAATTTGGAAACGCAGTTCTATATGGAGATGATGGCTGATAAAGTAAATGATTCACAAATTGATAAAATATTTGTTCCCATAAACCAAGGTGACCACTGGCATCTCCTTACAGTAAATTTTGATGGGTGTACAATGACGCATTATAACTCTAGGAAGAATCAGGCCAAGCACTATCGAGAATTTCTTCGAGTGGTATTGAAAGAAATTAATATATCACTAATTTTCTACGTTATTTTTTATCCATTGCTTATATTAGTTTATACTTTCTGCGGTATGCAGGCAGGTTGGATGAATGCGTATTTGACATTACGTTTTGAAAAATTCGATCAAAAGGAGTGGCATAGGATAGTTGAGCCGCGGTTTGCACAGGTTAAATGTAAAGATGACGATAATGGTTTGCGAATGTTGTTAGCAATTGAGGCGTTAGCCTTAGGTCATGTTGGATATGGATTAGACAAAGATTTGAATGCAGCAAAATGGTCTTTGTTAGATGGAATTCGTATGATGGCAAATTTTGACGATTGAGAATTTATGACAGTCAAAATTTTTGATTATTTGTTTGCGTACTAGTGTTTTTTGAATAGTTGATTTGTTAGTAGGATTATAATGTATCCTAAAACATGGAGTATTTAAATTGTTTTCCTACAATTGAAAATCTAGTTGTCATTTAATAGAATGTAGAAATTACATCGATTTGCAAAGAAAGATATCCCTATTACATGCGATTCTATGGCTTCTACTCACTGTTGTTGAGAAAATTGATCTTTTGTTGGACATGATCGTTTGTCATGTCCCTTCATTCCACATATAGAGCACGATCTTTGTTTTGGAACATTGAGCATTCTTTTGGAAATGAATCTATCTGATTTTTTTGAAGGACGCCCTCCGTTCCCGCATCCCTTGGTTCTAGCCACCTCAGGATTGCCAATATCGATGCTTTTTGTGATTGAATCATTGAATCTCGTTATTGACCGAGGTAGTTTTGCATTCTCGCTTCCTGTTTGATTATCCGTAATGTAGTTAATGCCGTCCTCTAATATTTTCCTTGCGTAGATGATTTTAGCTTCGCTATCTCCTGCTAATGAGATTAGTTGATTGAATAATGGTCGTAGATTTCCAGTGTCCTTATAATCGGTAATATGGGTTGATGTCGTTGGTCTATTTTTCTGTATTGCTCTCCAACGATTGCATACCAATTTTTCTGGTAACGTAGATATGGTGTTTAGCGTTAGGTAGCAGATGATGTGCCTGCATGGAATCCCAAATGATTCGAACAAACGACAAGTGCATTTTGCGAACACACCCTCATCCCCGATGTGGATGGTACCTGATACCTCAAATGTACTAATGGATACTGCGTCGAAGACCTGTTTCGAAGAAGAATTTTAGGGGCACGATAATGAGCGAAAAAAGGGAAGCAAATTATTGTAGTTGTAATAGTAATACGTTAGAATAATAAATATATTAATTGATATTGTTGTAGTCACCTGATTTTCCATGTGTCTTGGTCTAATGAAGTAGTGCATACTACGGAGCGCCTGTTCTTGGAAGTCAATGAAAACCTCATGTGTATAAAGTTCGCACATTTGCCTTTCGATGGCCAATGGAGTTAATGTTTTCTGCGGTGCATATTGACCTTGATGATCCTTCGAGTTCTCTTTTTCACGTAGGGATAAGAGGACATACTCGTATTTCGAGTGAAATTCTAGCAGTGTGTAATGAGATCTTATTTTCATTTTGACTATACTATTCATGCCCTCGCTGCGTTGTGTTGTTTTCATTCCTGCGAAAAAATGATCTATCATGTAGATTGGGCACCATTGAAACCGAATTCTATAGATGTCTCTCAACCACATATTATCTTCGAGACCATTTGATAAGACCCATGCTGACCATGATTCTTCGAAAGACGTTATGCTAATGGAATTGTTTAGGAAATCGTGAAATGCAGTCATAGCCGAACGATTTTGATATGTATGTCCGATTTTGTCACTCATTTTATGTGTGATGTGCCATAAACAGAATCGGTGAAATGTATTTGGAAAAACATGTAATAGTGCGTTTTTCATTGCAGGGTCTTGATCGGTAATAATAGTCTTCGGATGCTTTGTCATACAAGTTAAGAATTCATTGAATATCCATTCGAAAGATTCAACATTCTCGCGTGACAAGAAACCGGCCGCGAATATAATAGTATTCTTGTGATGATTCACTCCACAGAAAAGTACTATAACCAAATTATATTTGTTTGTCTTGTAAGTCGTATCAAATGTAATAAAATCCCCGAATAGATCGTAGTCATGGCGACAACCGGGATCGGCCCAAAATAGGTTCGAAAGATGACCTACATTGAATGGTTGGACCACAGTAATAATTGTGCAGTGATATGTATAAAATTGAAATACGTAAATGACAAAAAATTACCGTTGTCATGCCTAGTAAACGAGTAGTAGTAGTCGGATGATTTTTGTCTTTTTTTCTTGAAATAGTTCAATAAGTAAATCTGCGTCTCTTTGAATAATATTGCATCGGTCGTCACGTCTCATGTTTGATAGGTCCGACGGTGTGTACTGCATATGATCAAATCCTCCAGCCTCTTGAGCAGCAACACAATATTGATCACTCGGGGAAATATTGGATGTGTTTAGTGATTTAAACAATGCCCTTGATAAAGGAGTAATAACACGATTGACTGGTAGGTATCTCCTCTTTGATGGGGTCACCATTGGATGATTGTGATCTTCAATGAAATTAACAACCCGCCATAATCCTGTGGACCTGTCTAGAGATATGTAGATCATGACAAGACATCCAGAACGTGAATTTCTTATACGTCGATGTTTTCTCTCATTCACGTTATTTGTCGTGTCGGTTGATAGGGCATATCCTTGTTTAGAACATAGAAAACGACGCCCTACCATTTCGTGATCGTTCATTTTGGTTGAACCCATACGAACGTTAAAACCTATATTGCCTGCGTAACCCATATACGCATCTCTGGCCTCATCGTGCGAGTTGAATTGTTGGCCGACCTCGGGAATATATGGTGTACTAGAGGATCCAATAGTTTCCGTATTTGGTTCCGAGTGAATATGATCCTGATCAACATTATGTGACTGCAGTTGTTCAGTAGTAATATGAGTAATGTCGATAATTCACTATGCACTATTTACTATGCACTGTGCACTTTGTAATATGCAATATGAACTATGGCTAAATGCAATGATCGAGAGTGTAGGTTAGCAAATCTTAGTAGTTATTAGGTAGAATGTACTAATATGGAATGTGTGAAATGCCAGACATGCACTATTTCTATGGGATATGCACTATGCACTATGCACTATGCAAATATGACCTATGGCTAAATGCAATGATCGAGAGTGTAAGTAAGCAAATCTTAGTAGTTATTAGGTAGCACGTAATAATATGGAATGTGTGAGATGACAGACATGCACTATTAGCATCTTATGCGATATGCACTATGTACTATGTACTATGCGATGACGATGCACTATGTTATAAGAAATCACTGTTCACCACATCCATGTACTTTGTACGATGTGTCAGCGAATGTGAGTCTCGAATATTGACAGTGCACTATTACTGTGTGTAGTGCACTATGTACTGTTGACTAAGAAAAAGTGATGAATGTAGAAATAGTGCAAACCCAATTGCTGAAAATAACTAAATGAGAAAGGAATAACTAAATGAGAAAGGAAACAGTGGGGGGAAAAACCGAAAACATACCTGAGCAGATATTAGTGGAGAACCGATGACCATTTTTTTGAGAGGATGGAGAGATTAATAGAAATGGAAGAAGACACTAGAGGAAAGGAAAGGGAGGAAATAGGGTTTGAGAAGGGGATGAAAGAAGGGGAAGAAACGTTAGTGAGAGAAAAGGGAAAAAAAAAGTGAGGAAGTAGGTGAAAAGTAGGAGAGAGAAGTAAATGTGAATGGTGGAAAAATACCTTGAACAAAGGGATGTACTAGGTGAATAATGACAAAAGAATATAATGCATTGGGATCTTCCCCCCAAAAAATATAAATAATGAAATTTATTAATGACCATTGGATGTAGATGAAGGGCATGGATTTAAAGTTCTTACCGGGTTCTCACAGATCAGGTTCTCACCTGAAGCTGACCCTTTCTTTTATAACCAAAAAATTAACAATTTCTGGTGATAGTAAAGAAAATTTTCGGACCATCAATCTTATCTGAACTTTGTTCATTCTTTTTGATAGTCTTATATGGATATATAGATTTCAAGAACTTAACATTTCTCTGATACCATATGAAAAAATCGAGTATGATCGGAAAAGAATTCTTAAATGAGTATTAATCATTTGTAAAGATATGTTTATATAGATTACACATGATAAGTTGTTACTAATCAATTATTTGTTATACTTACTACTTATTAGTTAAGTATTATATATTTATTTTCACAATATATATATAGCTAAGCAAACAGATTTTAAAATATAACAAGTAATTTAAATAAAATCTGAATTTTTGAAATTTCATTTTTGTGTTTACATAATCAAGATTCACTATCCGAGGATATTTTAAAATATTCTGGTAAAGGTTATTTTTTTTTTACCATACACTGCTTTTATGTTTTTGACCAAATCCCAATTTAATTTGATGATTGATGATCTAGTATTGAACCTATACACCGATGTCTCTCCCTTTATTCCAATCGACCCCTGGGGTATTTATACATTTTCCTACTGGGCTGGGCTTTTACCGGGTTGCATTTATCCCAGCTCGTGTGAAGACCCGACTTACTTGGGTTAAATCCGACCCGTCCGGATCCTACTCGACTCCTTTTGCCAGGCCGCTTGGGCCTGTTATCCTTGCTTCTGGGGCGGCCTTGGTCTGATAGACCAGGGGTATCATCAGTACTCCTCCCTTGCCATATATAAGAGCTTCTTTTCTTCTTTTGATCTTTTTTTCCGCATTCATCATGTCTTCTCTTGAACTTTTGCTGGAGGAACTGGGCCGTGAGTTAGTGCATCAACAAGCTGCTTGGTCTGATAGTCTTCTTTTCCATGGAGATGATGCTCGCGCCCTTGCAACCATCGCCTTAATTCTTTGCTTTCAGAAGTTCAGCATCGTATTTCTGCTCTCTGGCGGGCTTCGAATGGGACCGGTATTGTTATTCCCATAGCGGCAACTGCTCCTGGTCGTCGTTTCTTTGCGGCTGCTGCCGCTCTTTGGTGAATTCCCTGCGACTGCTACTGCTCGTGATGGGTTTCCTATTGCTGTTGTTGGCGATCCCCCCTCTGACGGTCACTCATCTGCACCTCCCGCTCATCGTCGTCGAGGACGTCGACAGCGTGCTGGTCGTACGTTACTCCCCTCGACCGACCTTCGTCATTTTCTTTCGCGCGGGACGCCCCGCTAGGCGCATTCGAAATTTTTTCCTTACGGGACGCGTTGTCTTTTGTGTGATGATCCTTTGTAATTGAACTGCCTTTGTGTTGCAGCTTTTTTTGTGAACTCTCCTGTTGGCGAGATAGCGTCTTTTCTTTTATCTTTACGTACTGCTACTTTACATGCCTGCTCTGAACCTTGTTTTTTCTCCAACGCTGGTGTGGTTTCTCACCGTCCTACTTTATTCGTAAGGGAATTTACTTTTTACTTTGCTTTTTTTTTTACTTTTATTTGCTCATACGGCTTGATACACTTGGCCTTCTGCGATAGATCGATACTCTTGACGGGGTTGTTACTGATGGGGATTTTAACTCCTCTGATGCGATTTCTTCCGCTCCCGACTTCCCGTAGGTATGACCCTTACGGTCTTGTTTCGATTATACCGATCTTTGAAGGGAAGGTTGATTAATAGGATCGGTGCTTAGGTCTGGGTTGGGGTTCTCTGCCGTTTGTCCAACAGTATGTTTGGTTCGGGCGGCCCTATTTTTGTTCGTTTGTCGCTTGCTCTTCTTTGGTAATTTCATTTTCCCGCCTAAAACGCTTTACTTAGAAATAACGCTTCCTTCCCCTCATTTTTACCTCGTCTTCTTACTTCCAGGGTTTCCTTTTCCTCCGTTGTTCGCTCTCCAACTCGTGTCCTCTCTTCAGCTGTTGTTATGGCCGACCTCAACCAGTTCGTCGACGGGCTTAACTCGACGGTAATCTTTTATCTCCATCTGAAAATCCTCATTCTGTCTTTAACCGTCGTCAAACCAGGCATGACTGATTGCTCCTTGCTCCCCAATCTACTGTCAAGGAGTGTAAAACCCCAAATGACGTTCTTGCCTCGTCTCCCCCTTCTGGATATACTGCTGTCTATTCCGGGTATCTCGGTATAGGCATTAAGTTTCCTGTTTCTTCTTTCATTCGATCTTTCCTTTTGTTTCTAGGTGTTTCTCTTTCGCAACTTTCACCCTCCAGCATCGACCGCCTGTACGCTTTCGAGTATTTGTATCTGCAGTTGGGAATTAGGCCGTATGAACGCGTATTTCGACTCTTGTCCTCCATCTCCCCGTACGCATTGTAAGATTCTCGAGAGTTTTTCTGACCGGTCCCATAAGTGGAAGAACCGATATTTTTTCGCAAAGTCTAGTCGCCTTGGTTGATCCGGTGTTCCTTCCGAGTGGAAAGATACCAACCTGTATGAGTCCCAGGCCTTTACTGTGGAGGACCTGACCCCTGAGGAGAGTGCTGCCTTGTCTTTGTTGTATTCCATACGGGAGCACCAACCTATTCTGTGCTCTGATCTTATGTCCGGGCGGTGGAAGGAAACCCACTCGTACCTTGTTCCTACCGGTAACTTACTTTTCTTTCCTTTTTTTCTTTATTGATTGTTTCTTTTTTCTTTTCAGGAGACACTTACGATGGGGGGTTAATGGGTTTCTTTGCAGGAAACGATTAGCCTGGAAAACAGAAGAAGAAGAAGAAGAAGAAGAAGAAACGTGCCCGTACGGAGGAGTCACCCGCCCGGGAAGATTCAACTGGGGGCGGCGGTCTGGAGGTGCCTCTTGATAACATTCCTCTCCATGATCTGGATATGCATAATTATGATGCCATTCTTGATTCTGCTATGCTTCCTGACGGCACATTCCCTAGGGATCGCTTGATTATTACTAAAACCATGCAAGCACCTCGCCTTGCTGGTATGTATGAGCACGCCCTCGGGAAGTTGGACTACTGGATCGAGAAAGAGGACGAGTGGAAGGATCTGATGCATACCGACCCGCAGGAGCTTGACACCGCTTGTTTAGTTCGCGTTCTCTAGGTCGTGGGGGTGGAAAAGGCTAGGTAGAGATTGGGAGCCGAGCGTATTGAGGAGCTAAGGAAAGACCTGGAAAATGTTGTCAATCTGACCGAGAAGCTTTCCCTCCGTGATAACCAGGTTGAGGAAGCCTGCCGGGAGACCGAGGCTTCTTTGAAGATGAAGGACGATGCCCTCTCCAAGGTGGAGAAGATTGAGAAGAGCAATGAGGATGCCAAAGTGCTTTTCGCTCAGCGCTGCCGGGAGACCCAAGAGCGGACCAAGCAAGTCTGCTTCAAGAACTTTGTTGACGGGATGCGTCATGAGCGGGCGATGATAAACCTGCGGGATCCTCAGTTCGAGTCCGTGGTCGTTCCTCTGAACTACAGTCAGTGGAAGCGCTGGCAGGCAGCTGGTATCCCGGCCGAACCTCCTTTTTGGCCTGAAGATACTGAGGACCTGAACAATGATCTTTAGTGTTTTTTCTTTCACTTTTTGAACAGTGCCCTTTTTGTTGTTGTTGTTCTTCATACTGACTTGTGCCCGTCCAGTTTACTTTTTGCCTTTTTGTTGAATCTCTGCTTAGGTGAATTTGATGGGTTTGTTTGAACTTATTTTGATTTTTTTAGCCGCTCAGCTTTTATATGTAAGTGGCGCTCGGCCTCATAGCCACTCGGCTTTATAGATAGTGCTTGTCTTTATAGTCACTCGCTTTATAGATGGTGCTTGTCTTTATAGTCACTCGGCTTTATAGATGGTGCTTGTCTTTATAGCCACTCGGCTTTGTAAGTAACATTCGGCCTTAATTGGTTTTGACCTTTTAGCCACTCGGCTTTATAGTTGGCGCTCGGCCTTATAGCCACTCGGCTTTGTAGGTAGTTTTGACCTTTTAGCCACTCGGCTTTATAGTTGGCGCTCGGCCTTATAGCCACTCGGCTTTGTAGGTAGCACTCGGCTTTACAACCACTCGACTTTTTATAAGTGGCATTTAGCCTTTATGTACAAGAATATTTACAAATCAAACCTAATTATTGTTTGGTCTTATATACAAAAATTACACGTTCTACTGAAAGTACTTTGTTAAATTGTCCGAGTGCCACGTTCGTTCAACTTCTTGACCGTCCTCAAATGCTAGCTTGTAAATTCCCGGACGCACCTCTTCGATTACCACGTATGAGCCTTCCCACTTCGGGGACAGTTTGCCTTTCTCTTGATCTATCCCGGTCACTCTTCCGTTCCTTAGTACTAAGTCTCCTAGGCAAATGTTTTTTTTATTCACCTTTTCGTTATGATAGCGTGCGGTTCTTCTCTTGTATGCTAAATCTCTTACTGTCGCTGCTTCTCTTAGGTCTTCGCATTCCTCGCGGGTTATCAGCATTGCCAAGTCGTTATCGTTTGTTTCAAATTTTTCCACCCTGGTTGTGGGCCATATTAATTCCGCCGGGGCTACCGCATATACTCCAAACGCCAAGGTAAATGGTGGGTGTCCCGTCGGTATTCGTACTGTTGTTCTATATGCCCACATTGCCTCTGGAACCAAATCTGCCCATGTTCTTGGGTTGTCTCCTATCTTTCTTTTGAGTATCGAGACAATCGTGCGGTTTGTAACTTCTACTTGCCCATTTGCTTGTGGATGATATACTGGTGCGAAACTAAGCTTTATTCCGCTATCTTCACAAAATTTCTTTATCCTTTTTCCTGTGAATTGGGTTCCATTGTCTGTTATGATTTGTAATGAGACTCCAAACATGCAGATTATATTCTTAAATATGAAATTAATAGCACTTTGTTCTATAATTGTGCTTATTGATTCTGCCTCCGCCCATTTCGTAAAGTAATTCAAAACTACGAACAAGAATTTCCTCCCTCTTGATGCTACCGAGAATGGCCCCACGATATCCAATCCCCACCGGGCGAATGGTACAGGCGAAGAAATAGTTTTCATTATGCTGGACGGTTTTCTTTGTATGTTTGCGTGACGCTGACATTCGTTGCATTTTTTTACTAAGATCTCTGCGTCTTCGTTTAACTGAGACCAATAATACCCTTACCTTGTTACTTGCATTCCTAGTGCTTTGGCTCCCTAATGTGGCCCATTGGTTCCCGAATGAGCGTTAATAAGATTTCTTTTCCCTCCTCTTGTGTTACACATGCCTGTAGGGGAATGTTGTCTTCAACTGCCCTACGGAAAAGATTACCGTCTGCGACTGTGAACCATGCTGCTCTGTTTCTTACCTTTCTTTCTTCCATTGGACTTTCTAGTACTTCTCCATTTAAAATATAATTTATAATCGAAGTTCTCCAATCATCCTTTTTAGTTATTGTTAATACCTTGCATTTTTCTACAATTGCCTTTATGCTTGCTTCCTTTTAGTGCTCTATCCTGACCCATAGACCTTTTGGACCGCAAGGTAATGCTCCGAGTCTGGCTAATGCATCCACTTCCTTGTTGTCCGTACGGCTAATGTGGCTGAGTTTTCATCCTGAGAAGAGTCTCATCATATCCCGTACGGCCTCTGTATACAAACTCATACCTTCCTCCTTAGATTCGAATTCTCCTGCTACCTGATTTGCCACTAACCGAGAATCTGTATAGAATTTTGCGCGCTTGGCGCCTAATGCGAGTGTCAACTGTATCCCTCCAAGTAGTGCTTCGTATTCTGCCTCATTGTTTGTTGTTTTGAAATTGAAATTTACTGCGTGTTCTATTTTCTCGCCTGTTGGTGTCTGGACCACAATTCCAGCTCCACAGCCGTTACACCCTGCCGAACCATGTACATGTACTTGCCACCATTCTTCTTCATTTACTGTTCCCGACGGGGGTTAGTTCTGCTAAGAAATCAGCCACTACCTGTCCCTTTATTGCCCTTGTAGGTACTATATTGATATAAAACTCGCTTAATTCCACTGTCCGTTTTGTTAATCTCCCCGATATATCTGGTTTATATAGTAGCTGTAATAGTGAATATTCCGTCGGGATAATAATCGGATGAGCCTGAAAGTATGGTTTTAATCTTCTTGCTGCTGATACTACTGCTAATCCCAGTTTTTCAATTTAGGGGTACCTCGCTTCTGCACCCTGCAAGGCTTTTGAATAATAATAAACTGGTTTTTCGGTTTCATCTTTTTCAGGTATAAGGACTGCGCTAACTGCGATTTCAGTCGCCGCAATGTATAGTTTGAGTGGTTCCCCTGGTACCGGGGGTTGCAATGTTTGTAAATTTTTCAATTGTTCTTTTAGTCACTCGAATGTCTTGTCGTGCTCTTCCATCCATGATATTTTCGGGTTTGCTGACTTCATTAATTTGAAAAATGGTTGTAGAGTGTCTGCTCCCCTTGACATGAAGCGACTAAGTGCATTTATTTTTCCGTTTAATTTCTGTATATCCTTGATGGTCTTTGGCGGTGTCATGGATATTATTGCTTCTACTTTTTCCGTACGGGCCATGATTCCGTGCGGTGTGATTTTGAACCCCAAGAAGTAACCTTCTGTAACTCCGAAGGTGCACTTTTTCGCTTTTAAATGCAAACCTGCTCCTCTTATGTTGTTGAATGTTTCCCGTAAGTCTTCTAAATGCCATGCGATTGTCCTTGAACATACCAGGATATCATCTACATATACTTCAACGTTTCTCCCTATTTGCTCTTTGAAAATTTTATCCATTGCTTTTTGGAATGTTGCTCCTGCATTTCGTAGGTCGAACGGTATTACTTTATAACAAAACGTTCCTGCGTCTGTTATAAAAGAGGTTTTTTCTTCGTCTTCCCTTGTCATAGGAATTTGGTTATATCCCGAGTGTGCGTCCATGAAGCTCAACAATTCGCAACCCGAGACCCTGTCGACTAGATGATCTATTGATGGGAGAGGGTACGAGTCCTTCGGGCATGCTTTATTTACGTTTGTAAAGCCCCCCGTCCGCTTTCTTCACCATCACAACATTCGATAACCATTCTGGATATTTGACTGATCTTATGAAATTTGCTTCTAAAAGTTTATTTACTCTTCTACTGCTGCTGCTTCCTTTCTTTCACCCCTTAAGAGTCTCATCTTCTGTCTGATTGGTTTTGTGTTGTTTCCCACTGATAATTTATGTTCCGTCAGGCTCCGTGTGAGACCTTTTAATTTCCCTACGTCCTTTGTAAATACATCTTCGTATTCTTTAAGTAATTCCGTTATATCATTTTTTGTTTCACCCGGGATTTCCACTCCTACTTGTACTGTACCATTTTTTAACTCTACTGCCATTGTAACTTAGGAGGCTTCTGGTTTCGGGTGTTCTTCATTGGCCTTTTTTATCGTAAACAGTGAATATTACTTGTTCTGTTGAATTTATGTAACACTCTCTTGCTTTCCTCTGCGAACCCTTGACTGTGCAGATTCCTGCCTCTGACGGGAACTTCAGGCATTGGTGAAAAGAAGATGTTATTGCTCCTAATGTGTGTAAAGTCACTCTGCCTAGAATTGCATTATACCCGGATGAAAATGGCACTACTGAGAATTTAACTTCTATGGTAGTTGCTTGTGTATATCTCCCTAATGTTATTGGGAGATCGATTGTTCCTAATACTTGGACCTCCGCTTGCCCGAACCCAGTTACTGGTGTACCGCACTGACTCAAGTCTCCCTTGTTGAAGCCGAGCTGATCGGACGCACTCCAATACAATACATCCACTGATGCTCCAGTGTCTACTAAAACTATGTTTAACCTTACCTTATGTTGATCCTGCCTTTGAACGATGGGTGTGATTACCAGTGAATCATGATGAGGGACTGTGGCCCCCATGAGATCCTCGTTGGAAAAATGTATGTCGCCTGACGCTTTAGCCTTTTTGCTTCCGGCCGTGCGGTCGAGACTCTCAGCGTACCTTTTTCCTTCGGGACCGGTTCCTCCTCTAGAAGCTTCTCTGCCTGAAATTGCTAAAATTTCCCCAATATTACCTCCATCTTGCTCGTTTCTGAAGATGTGATGTCCGGTTGACGCCATTGCCGTACGGTGTGTTGGGGGTTCCTGAGGAATTTGTCGTATCTGTGGGAGGTCTTGCGTGGCTTGTGTCTTCTCAAGCGCTCTCGTTAATGTCCAACACTCATCTGTTGTGTGGCCTCGATCCTCATGATACTCACAATATCTACTTGCGTCTCTAAATATTACTGTGTCCGCTCGCATGGGCCGTGATTCTGGTAAGTTCCTCTCCCCCTCAGATTTAAAAATATTTGCCTTTGATTTAGCAGTGGTATTGGCCTAGGGGGTCTTTCTCTGTAGAAATCTCCCATCGGGAGTCCTCTTCTATATGGATTTTCCTTGAAGAGAGCTTCCTTTTGTGGCCCCTTTCTAGAGTTTTCTGCAAATCTGTTTTCTTGTCTGTTTTCTATCCTTGGTTGTCTCTGCTGAAAATTTCTATCGGGCTGTCCTCTTGCCCTTTGTCGAATTTGCTTATATTTTTCTTCATGGTACTCCTCCACATTTGACTCTTTGTATAACCTTTCCATTGCTTCTGCGAAAGTTATCGGTGGATCCCATACGAGATCTCCCGAAAATCTTGTTGGTCGCAACCCATTGATTAATGCCATCAATATTGCTTCTTCTGTACACACTGCCTTTTATACTGTTGCTGCAAACCGGTCCATGTATTCGCGTGTTGATTCTTGGTCCCCTTTTCTGACAGTGAGCGGCACCGTGTTTAATCCTTTCCTCTTTATTTTGTGTCTGAATGCAATTTTGAATGCTTTTTCAAGGTCCCCGAACGAATTAATATTTCATGTTGGCAAGTTTCTGTACCAACTTACTGCTTCGCCCCTAAAGGTTCTCCTAAACATTTTACACCATATATCCTTCCGCCTTATTGTGTCTTCCATTTCCGTACGGAACGAATGAATGTGATCTTCTGGATCGGTGTTTCCTTCGTATACTGTCATTTTAGGGGCGCGCCACCCCTCTGGGTATTCTTGTGACAGTAAATGTTGTGCGAGTGCTTCCTCATTCCCCGTCCGTGCGGACTGGTTTTGGATTCCCGTATGGGATAATCGTGCGGATAAAACGTCGTTCCTTCCTAAAATTTCTATGTATCTGTTTGTCATTAATGTAGACATTCTTTCTTGCATCTGCCTCTGGTTATTTTCTAGTCCTGTTACAATTGATAGAAGACGTGTATTTTCTTCTACTATATTTTGTTCTCTTCTTGGTTGCCTATCCCTTTGCCACTCGGGCATGGGTGAGCGTGATCTACTTCGTTCTGGTTTACTGGAATGTGTTTCGCTATTTTGGTGTATCATGTTAACTGATTGGGGATTATTAACCGCTTACTGTTGGGAGGTGCAAAGTTCCTCCCTGGTGTCCTCATAAATTGTTCTGACCGGACTGAGTTTCTTACGCGACAAGCGTTTGTTGGTTTTCCTGGCCAACCGGTAGGGGCTGACTTGCGCCCATTGTTGCCGTGATTTCTGGGTTCTCTTCCGTCTGGTTAATCCACTCCGGCTGCTCTGAATATATATCGTCGGTTGCGTGTTCGATTCACGTCAGGTTCACCACTGATGATCTAGTATTGAACTTGTACACCGATGTCTCTCCCTTTATTCCAGTCGACCCCTGAGGGTATTTGTACATTTTCCTACTGGGCTAGGCTTTTACCGGGTTGCATCCATATTACTGGGTTGCTTTTACCGGGCCCACATCATTATGGCGCCCGGTTAAAGGTGCCATAATTGTGTGGGCCAGCCACAAATAACGGCTGAGAATCAGCCACAATACAGGTATGAGAGTCGTCGATTCAGGGGTGAAGTCGGCGAGTCCTAGGAACAAGGTCGTCAGTCTACCAGAACTGACTAACTTGGTCTCAACTCGTCGACTCACCTCTGGAATCGGCGACTTGGTAGTCCCAATCGTCGATTCCCAGGTGTTGACTTGAGGACTTGACGTAAACACTTGTTCCGCAACCGTGAAGCTCTCCGGGGGTCCGGTATAAAGCAATGGAACCCTAGTCCTTGTTGATGGGACTGACTGCCGTAATCAGGCATGTCTCACCAGTATTCCCCCCTGAAGAGAGCCTAAGAAACATGCGTGTATCGCCAATATCCCCCCAAGCAAGGTTTTGTGTGTGATCCGCATCAAGGCCAAAGCGACAAGATGGGATCGAATCATTGCGGCCACAACCACACAATGATTCCGTATCCATTAAGGCCAAAGTTACAAAATAAATTGATTCTGGCCGAAGCGACAAAATCTAGTTTCAGACCAACAGAACTACGTGTTTATAGTCCAACCCTGATCAAGAGTGACTTTTGCTATGTTATCAAGGCCAAAATGACAAGATGAGAGAATTATTAAGGCCAAAGCGACAAAATAATTTTTGGTCCATTAAGGCCAAAGCGACAAAATGGACCTGGATCTATTAAGGCTAAAGCGACAAAATAGATCCGATTCTGGTCGAAGCGACAAAATCTATTTTCAGCCAAAGCGATAAAACTAATGTTTATAATCAACTCTGATCAAGAGCGACTTTATGTCCGCAACGACGGTGGACCCATCATTGAGGTCAAAGCGACAAAATAATGGGTTGAGATCATTAAGGCCAAAGAAACAAAATGATCTCTGGTCTATCAAGGCCAAAGCGACAAGATAGACCGGATTCTGATCAAAGCAACAGAATCATACCAGCAAAAAAAGAAAACATCCTGCAAAACAACTAAATCAGTCAAAAACGCATATTTTTATTGACCAATTGAACTTACCGTGCGATTTTACCTTTCACGATGTCCTTCCTTTGCTCGAATGAATACTTGGTAAATCTGGCCGAAGCGACAGATTTACCGTGCTCAATTTCGATAACTTCCGGCCAAAGTGACAGAAGTGTCAGAAGAGTTTGTGATACTCCCCCCGAAATGTGACGACTTCTGGCCGAAGCGACAGAAGTGTCGGGAGAGTTTGTGATACTCCCCCTCGAAATGTGACGACTTCTGGCCGAAGCGTCAGGAGAGCTTGTGATACTCCCCCTTTAAAATCGTATCATTGTGACACATAACTTTTGGAATGAGTTGTTTTCTGAAATATTTGATTTTGATTGTCAATGAGCTATCTTTTGTTCTTTCTTCGCTAATCTTTTATATAAATTACCCTTTAAATTGTAACTAAGGCCCGAAACTAGATTCACAAGTCGTAATTTAGCCACTCTGGACGTAAATTAGACTCTGCTAACCCTATTGCTAGTCACTCTGGACGTAGACTTGGTCGTACGAATCGTAGCTCAGCCTACGGTTAAATTTGCGGATAATATATACCTTCAGATTAACGTAGAGTTGTAAAAGATAGCGCGAATGACAAATCCGAAGGATGCAAATATTTCAAACTCGAGGGTTACATTTGTAATTTCCAATTACAATTTAAGTTTAAACCCTGATGCCGGAGAAAGCTTGTGATACTCCCTCTTGAAATGTGACGACTTCTGGCCGAAGCGACAGAAGTGTCAGAGAGAGCTTGTGATACTCCTTCTTGAAATGTTTTGATATTTTTGTAATTTTTTGGAACTCAATTTAATCAATTATTTTGCTTTCTTAATTAATTGTTTATTTAATTTATTTTTTGAATTGTAACTAAGACCCGAAACTAGATTCACAAGTCATAATTTAGCCACTCTGGGCGTAAATTAGACTCTGCTAACCCTATTGCTAGCCACTCTGGGCGTAGACTTGGTCATACGAATCGTAGCTCAATCTACGGCTAAACTCGCGAAATAAATTAAACTTCACAACTAATCAAGACTCGCAAAACTAAGTGACGTAATAAGTTGGAGACACAAAAAATTATCGGGAATAGGACTTAGAATTTTTTGAGAACCTAAGACTCTAGATTTCATTCCCTAATGTGTAGTTGAACTCTGGCCGAAGCGACAGAGTAACTTTTTACCCTCATCAAGACCATAGCGACAAGATGGGGTTGAATCGTATAGCGATAAAATGATTTTTTATCTATTAAGGCCATAGCGACAGAATAGATTTTCCTATGTGTTGTGGGTACTTAGAACATCTTGGGGTTAGGTTCATTTGTACTTATTAATACCCTAATGTAGTTGAACTTTGGCCGAAGCGACAGAGTAACTTTTGGACCTACATCAAGGCCAAAGCGACAAGATGGGGTAGGATCGTTAAGGCCATAGCGACAAAACGATTTTAATCTATTAAGGCCATAGCGACAAAATAGATTTCTGTATTGTGGGTACTTAGAAACTCTTGGGGTTAGGTTCATTTGTACTTAGAACATGATTTCGAAAGAGTGTCACAAAAACAAAATCTAACTATTCTATTTTGTAACTTGTACTAGCATAGAGACTAAGAGACTGCAATTCTAGATTTGAACCCTGGTGTTTTAGCCAAGCTCCGGCCATAGCGACAGAGTGACTCTCGATCATCATCAAGGCCATAGCGACAAGATGGGATAGGATCATTAAGGCCAAAACGACAAAATGATCCTTGAGTGAAAATGAGGGTATCGTTGATTGTAGTCGTAAATTTAGAATCTCGGGGCTAGATTCGTAAATGAGAGTCCGATTTAGATTCTTAAGTCGCACCTTGGACTTGTGATCGCAATTTAGCCACTCTTGACGTAAATTGGATTTTGTAACCATCACTTAGACTCGTGGGTCGTAAGCTAGGTCTGATCCAGCCAAAGCGATGGATGATATATGAGGTTGAAGAGACAGACGTCATCCAGCCGAAGCGATGGATGATTGATCCGTCTGAAGAAATGGGTGATTATTCTAAATATGATATTGCATACATATCTCTATGGATTAAAGAGAGATTTATTTAGAATAATATCGCTATTGAGAATACATAAGAATAGTATGAGCGACAAACAAAAGAATCAACATGTTTTGGTCGATGGTTGCCACAACAGAAACATAGCCTGCATGGTTACTCTGACCAATCCTATCTTCTAACAGATGATAGTTCCTCACTACTAGCGTGATGCATTTGATTGCGAGTGTGAACTGTGGCTCTGGTTGCCATCACTGTCATAGGATTGAGAGCGTGGGCTATGGTCATAACTGTTACTGGGCCGAGAGTGTGAGCTATGGCTTTCGTGGCCATAACTGTTACCAGACTGAGAGTATGAGTTATGACTTTGGTGGTCATAACTACTGATGAGAAGCTCCTCTCTGTATCGAGGAGGACTAGTCGAGGTTTCAGACTGGGAACTTGTATCCTCGTATGTATCTTCTTTAGCATAGCGAGGTTTTTTCCGGCTCGACGGCTCGACTCCGTCCAGCTTATTATTGTTCTACTCTTCTATCTCAATGAACGATTGAGCTCGTTGGAAGAGGTTGGGCATGGTCTCTGATGGGGGTGAAACCCGACAAGTACTCCAAGACGCGCAAGCAAGCGCCAAGCGGGGAACTCCGCGGGAAACCGGACCGGAACTCAAGTGTGCAGAGCTCTGCTTCGCTAGGACTTCTTTCACTCCAAATGACCTGCCTTTAATGAGTGGGGGATGCCTCCTATTTATAGGGGTTCTTATGGGGGTAATCTGGTCATTTGGG
Organism: Zostera marina; assembly: GCA_001185155.1. NCBI lineage: Eukaryota > Viridiplantae > Streptophyta > Magnoliopsida > Alismatales > Zosteraceae > Zostera > Zostera marina. The sequence goes on along the minus strand of LFYR01000742.1, from coordinate 132,964 downwards.
CAGTAACCGCCTAACTGCCTAACTGATCAGATCGGGGCCCAAGATCGACTTTCCAGAGATCGACTTTCTAGGGATCGACTTTCCAGGTGATCGACTTTATTCAGAAGTCGATCCTCAGGAAAGTCGATCTTCCTAGGATTCGACTTGGGACCTTCCCAACCCTAGAATAGGTACCTTAACTCATCTTAGGCTATCCGGACTTCTAGTTGCTGGTTGGTTGTGACCGGGTTCGGGATACTGTATCACCAGTACTCCCCCCTCCTCTGCGAATTAGATACTTTGGGATACGTCTTTTAGTACTATGGTCTGTGTGTTGGACCTTGTACTATCAGTATTCCCCCCCTCTTTGCGTGTTGGGGTGTGGGTTTTTGGTGATGTCCCAGGATGCGAGATCCTCTCTCACCAGTTCGCCCCCCTCCCCTTCTACGCCTGCGAGGTTGTATCTATGCTTCCACGGAGGTTGTCACGTGCCTTTGCTAACTATTGTCCGGTTTGTCCTAGCCGAAGCATACTCCTTGCGCACCTGCCTAGCCCGATTTCCGTGCGGAACCCTGCTTGCCCACCTTGATGCCTTGCCTGAGCTATCTCCGAGCAATGTTCGAGTCCCCTTCCCTGTGGCTGGGTTTGAGAGTTGTCTCTTCTACCTATTTTTTATAAGTGAAGTTCTCTCTTTTGAGTTCTCTTGCCTCCCTCAATCTGCTGTTTCTGCGGTTGAGGTTGAGTGTGCTTCCTCATCTACCTATGTTCTTTCATAGGTGAGGTTTATTTTTGTATACTTGCCCCCTCCTTTTGCTCGCTGCTTCTGCGGCTGAGGTTGAGCGTGATCCCTCATCTACCTACGTTCATCCGTAGGTGAGGATTATTTTTTGAATACTCGCCCCCTCTTTTTGCTCGCCTTTCTGCGACTGAGGTTGAGTGTGATCCCTTGTCTACCTACGTTCATTCGTTTATATTTGAGTACGTCCCTCGTCTAACCTACGTTCTTCCGTAGGTGAGGTTCACTCTTGAGTACGTCCCTCGTCTAACCTACGTTCTTCCGTAGGTGAGGTTCACTCTTGAACACTTACCCCTCTGTCTACGTTTTTTGTAGAACGGGTGTGTGTTTAGCCGATGTGTCCCCCGTCTACCTACGTTCTTCCGTAGGTGAGGTTCTCCTTTTGAGTTCATCCCTCGTCTAACCTACGTTCTTCCGTAGATGAGGTTCACTCCTGAATACGTCCCTCGTCTAACCTACGTTCTTCCGTAGGTGAGGTTTACTCTTTTCCTTGGATGGGATACGCATCCTGACTCTGCTACCATTAAGACTTTATCCGCCCACGTTCTTCCGTAGGTGGAGTTAATTTGGCGTCCTACTTTGTTACTGCGTCCAGTAATTGTAGGAGTTCAAATATCTTAGCATGGCTCAGCTCATTTTGTTGTCGTATCGCCACCCGAGTTATTTTTTCTGTGTGGATTTCCACGATTCCTCAAGGGCATTTTTGTTACACCCTCCTGCCTTGGTGTGCTTCCGTCATTTTAACTTGTCAGGATTCTTTTTTCTACATCCCTCCTGTCTAGGAAGAAAAAGTCGATCTTCTAGTTGAATCTGGTCGACTTTTGTACAAATGTCGATCTCCTTGTTGAATCTGATCGACTTTTGTAAAAATGTCGATCCCAGTGGTGCCCATCGACTTTTGTCAAAAAGTCGATTCCCTGGGTCCTTGTATTGCTTCCTTTGTGAAAAAGTCGACTCCTGATGCTTTGGCCCAAAAGTCGAGTCCTTGTGTGAAAAAGTCGGTTTTACCCCTTTTTTGTCCTTTTGTGTGGTCCTTGGGTCTATAAATAGAGCCCTTAGGTCCTCCTTCTCCTTCTTCCATGGCTCTTCTTGTGAGTCTCTTTGCTGATTTTATTCAGGGAGAGATTGAGGAGCTGGATCGAATTCTGAATATTTTGGATCCTCGGTCGTCGGCCTTGGATCTTCCTTCTCTGCCCCAAATTATTGTTGAGCGGCAGAGTGTTGCTGTTGCTGCTAGGGAATCAATCTTTGAAGAATGGTCTGGTGGCGATCTTCCGCCTGCCTCTTCTTCTGCTATTCCTCCTCGTGGTCGACGTCGGAGGCGTCCCCGCCGCGATGTTTCCCCGCTGGATTAGGTTCCTCGCCGTTTGCGTCGCCGTATCAACTTTAATTAGGAATCTGTAACATTTTTTATTCATCATTTTTTGTAATTTTGAATAAAGATACTTTACCTTTTCCTTTACTTGACTTACACCTTTACTCTGAAGTATGTTGGTGTAGTTCTAGATGATTGACTTTTTTAGAATTTTGATTTCATTAAGTCGATGCTTTCTTCTGGTCAGTACCATCCTTTTCTGAAGATGTCGACGTTTATACATAAAGTCGATCTCATTTCTCCCTGGAAAAGTCGACGTCGTACAAAAGTCGATCCCATCTTTTTCTGAGGATGTCAATGTCGTGCGATTGTTGACTCTATCCTTTTCTGAAGATGTCAAAGTTTGTTCAAAAAGTCGATCTCATTTCTTCCTGAAAATGTCGACGTCATACAAAAGTCGATCTCATCTTTTTCTGAGGATGTCGATCCGAATAGTGCTGGAATGTCGATCCTGTCCTTCTCTTTTGAAGGTTTCGAATTCTTTGATAAATGTCGACGTCTATCCCCTTCTGGGAATGTCGATCTGAATTCTCTGCGGAATGTCGATCCTGTCCTTCTCTTTTGAAGGTTTCGAATTCTTTGATAAATATCGATATCTATCCCCCTTCTGGGAATGTCGATCTGAATTTTCTGTAGAATGTCGATCCTGCCCTTCTCTTTTGGAAGGTTTCGAATTCCTTGATAAATGTCGACGTCTCTCCCCCTTCTGGGAATGTCGATTTGAGTTTTCTGTGGAATGTCGATCCTGCCCTTCTCTTTTGGAAGGTTTCGAATTCCTTGATAAATGTCGATGCCTTTGTTCTGAAATATCGATGCCATTTGGTCGGATTTTAGGGTTTTTCGCGGACTGGGTCGTCTTGGGCCTGCCGGGCCCGTGGGCTTTTCGGCCCAACGGGTGAACCCGGATGAACAGTGCCCGCGACGGTTCGTCTTCGACTTTCCCCTATAAATAGCTGAGGGGGATTCATTTGTTTCCCACCTACTTCCTTCTCTCCGAGTGATCGACTTTCTACGCATCGACGTCCAGTTTCTCCGCTTCGACTTCCAACGTCTCCGCCTCGTCTTCCAGCGCACGTAAGGCTTCGACTTGAGCCTTGGAGGTGCAACTTTCTGGGGTCCGACTTTTGTCGTCGGGCTCTTCTGAGGTTGCACTGGATTCGACTTCCTTGAGGTCCGACTTTTCTGAAAGTCGGTCCTTCTTCGAAGTTGTTCCCCTTTGGACTGTGGTCCGACTTTGTGAAGTTTGACGCCATGTCATCGACTTTCCAAAGTTGGATCCATTTTTACTGGGATCGACTTCCATGGGTTTAGCCTTTGCTTTCCCGAAGTGATTCCCTTGGTTCGACTTCCTGGAGTCCGACTTTTGTCGTCGACTCCCTTGGGTCGGATCTGCTGGGATCGACTTCCTGAGACTTTTGTCTTCTGAAGATCGACTTCCCTGGGATCGACTTCTGAAGTCGACTTCCCTTGTATTGGTGCGATTCCCTGAAGTCTGGATCGACTTTCTCTTGGGAATCGACTTTTGCAACCCTAACACAATCATATTAACTGTTATGCCTTTCGTGCAGGTTGTGATCATGTCTTCTGAAAAGAATATCCAACAAGACCTTCCTCCTAACGAGGAGCCTAGAACTGCTACTGCCCTCAGGTTCAGACTGCTACTGCCGTGGTCGAGCCTAGAACTGAGCCGTCTTCCTCCTCCCCTGTTGGAAGTAAGCGAAAAGTTCTTTCTGCTCGTCGTACGCAAAAGTCTGTACCTAATAAGTTACTTTTTTCTTTTTTGTAACTTACCTTTTATTTGTTTTTTGTTTGTAGGTTCTTCCCACTCTTCCTCCTCGAGTTCAAGTTCCTCTAGCTCAGGGTCTTCTACATCCAGTTATGGAAGTTCGAGTTCCTCCTCTTGTAGTTCCTCTTCTCCTGAACGGGATGTAGAAGTTGGGGGCACTCCTCCTTCTATTACTAGGACTCCTCCGCCAACTGCCATTATTTTGGCTCCTATTCCTGAGGATGTTCCTGTTGTTGAGGCGCCCTCCCTGGCTACAGACAGTTCTACTCAACTTCCTCCCGAAGTCTGTAGTCAGAACCTTTATATCTTAGAGGACTCTCCCTTAGGTTATCCTCCTGAGACAGAGGAGAAGTACCCTTTTCCTTCTCCCCTTGAGGAGAAAAGCGCCCCATCCTTCTATCGGGAGATGGATGGCTCTTGGCGTCAGTGGTTCGTTCTTCTTCGCAACGGTTTCCACGTTGTCCCTATCCTCGACCGGGACGAGTACGGGACTGGGTATGGTTCTTTCTGTGCTGTCTCCCTGACTGACATTCCGGGCTACCCTCTCTCCTCTAATGCGGGTAGATGCTCTAACACCCTTTCCTTAGATGCCGCCCAAAGAATTTTACGGGGGTAGAGCTTAGAGAGAGAGTGTACTGGGCCTATCCTTCCGAGAGTACTGGTGATGTGCCCCCTATTTTATGTTGGCACTTCACCGTATTTATTTCACTAACTTTCCGATTCTTCCGATTCCTTCCCTAGTTAGTGAGATCCTTTTGTATTCTGGGTTGTGCATCTCTCAAATGGGTGCTGCCTTCTTTTTCTATGTCAGGGGGTTCATAAATATCCTTAGGAATTCTGGCATAATCCCAACTGCTCGGCTGTTCTTCCACTTCTTCTCTTTTCAAAATCCGAAGAAGGGCAGCCCATTTATTGCATGTGCCATCCGTGCCTCTAGTGTTCAACACTCTGCTCTTTTGAAAGATCCTCCGACTAGGCGGAACAAGAGCGAGTTTATTTTTATGGATTGCAGGCTATGTCCCGGTAGCCGACTTCTCCTTGCATCCAGTAGTGATCGTAGGCCCACTCCCCGTCCTGTTTTGACCTCGGACGAGGGAGCTTTTGTACAAAGGTTGGTCACGCGATAGACGATACTTTCAACCGACAAGGTTCTCCTTTGTTTTTTTTCTATTCTATTGATGTGCATTTTTACTAACTCTGTTTTTTAATTTCTCGCAGATTTTTATATGCATAATCCTGGAGGTGTCCCTGAACGCGTGGGACAAAATGAAACGGGCACGAAGGTTTATGCGCCTGCCTCAAAGCCTTCCGACGCCCGACATCTGAGGCGTCGTGCTCACGAGCATGCCTACCGGGCTGATTCTCCTCCTTCTGCCGGTGAGGGCCAAGCTAATGAGGAGGAGGCACCCGTGGAGACTCCCCCCGCTCAGTCTACTGCAGCTAGACTTGCCTCTTTTTTCCGCACGCCGGAAGAAGAGCGGGAAAGAGATGCTGGAAAGGGAGTCCAGCCGGAAAGATCGAAGGGAAGAAAGAGCCGATCTGATAAGAGGAAGACCCCTCCACCAAGGACTGACCCCTCTCCTCCGAAGAAAGCGAGGAGACACTCCCCTCGGCGACGAACTCCTCCTCGTCAGAGATATTGATGAAGCACGGAATCTGCTACCAGTGGGCTCGCGGGGTGGCGAGATGGGCCGGAGGCTGTGGAGTCCACGACGCGCGCTCTACGTCAAACACCTGCAGAAGAGGAGGGGAATCGGCGACTCACTTGGGAGTAGGCGATTCGGGCTCCTGGATGCTCTAGTGTGGAGTGTGAGTCAAGTGAAGATGTTATGGATGGAGGACACCCCTAGGACCCCTTTTATAGGGTCCTAGAGGCATTTCCATTCAATTGAGTGGGGCCCACCCCATTATGGTATCCTATTGAAAGGTGCCATAATGGTGTGGGCCCGCCCGCGTAACGGCTGGGAGTCGGCGACTCAGGTGTGGGAGTCGCCGATCCAGAGGTGGAGTCGCCGATTCTTTGGAGGCCAAGTCCTCGGTCTACCAGACCCGAGTTCCCTAGCCGGAATCGGCGATACACCTCCGGAGTCGGCGACTTGGTAGTCCCAGTCGGCGACTCCCAAGTGTTGCCTTGGGCTCTTGACGTAGACACGTGCTCCGCACCGTGGAAGCCTTCCGGGGGTCCGGCATATAGCGACGGAACCCTATTCCTTGTTTGAAGGGCGTTGCTGGGAGTGACTGACGTAATCAGGCATGTCTCACCAGTACTCCCCTCTGAAGAGAGCATGGCAGAACACCAGTGTACCGCCAGTATCCCCCCCCCAAGCAAGGTGATCCGCATCAAGGCCAAAGCGACAAGATGAGATCGAATCATTGTGGCCACAGCGACACAATGACTCCGTTATCCATGCACTATTAGATGGATTGATTCACTATCAGAATCTAGTTCCAGGCCAATAGAACTACGTGTTTATAGTCCAACTCTGATCAGAAGCGACTCTTTCTGTGTTATCATCAAGGCCAAAGCGACAAGATGAGAGGAGATTATTAAGGCCAAAGCGACAAAATAATTCCCATCCATTAGGGCCAAAGCGACAAAATGGACCGACTCACTATCAGAGTCTGATTCTGGCCGAAGCGACAGAATGCGTGGATCCTAGCCAAAGCGACAGGATCTAGTTCACTATCAGAACTGATGTTTATAGTCCACCCTGATCAAGAGCGACTTTACGACCGCAACGACGGTTACCCCACCAAGGCCGAAGCGACAAAGTGGGTCGAGATCATTAAGGCCAAACCGACAAAATGATCTCCAAGTCTATCAAGGCCAAAGCGACAAGATAGAAGAATTATTGAGGCCGAAGCGACAAAATAATTCTTGGTCCATTAAGGCCAAAGCGACAAAATGGACCGACTCGTTATCAGAGTCTGATTTTGGCCGAAGCGATAGAATGCGTGGATCCTGGCCAAAGCGACAGGATCATTCCTGCAAAACAATTTTATCAGTCTAAAGGATATATTTATTGATTTACTGACCTTGTCGTGCGGGGCTGCCCCTCGTGCTGCTCCTCCCTATGCTCAATAAATCCTTGATTGATCTGGCCGGAGCGACAGATCTATCATGCTCATAATGTGACAGCTTCTGGCCAAAGCGACAGAAGTGTCGGGAAGAGCTTATGATACTCCCCCCCGAGTTCGACGACTTCTGGCCAAAGCGACAGAAGTGTCGGGAAGAGCTTGTGATACTCCCCCCTTGAGATCATTAAGGCCGAAGCGTCAAAATGACCTCTGGTCTACTAAGGCCGAAGCGACGAAGCAGAACGACTCACTATCAGAGTCTGATTCTGACCAAGGCTACAGATCCACTATCAGGATCCAATACTCGCCTCGGATACAGAACCTGTTGATTCACTATTAGAATCTGATTCCGGTCGGGGCAACGAATTCACTATTAGAATCCGATCCTAACACGGACTACGGAATCTAACCTGCAAAAAAGGAAAACACTTTGCAAAACAACTAGATTAGTCCATAAACGCATATATTTATTATTGAACTTACCGTGCAATTTACCTCTCGTGAAGCCCTTTCTTTGCTCAATAAATCCTTGGTGAATCTGGCCAAAGCGACAGATTTCACCATGCTCAAATTTTTCGATGACTTCTGGCCGAAGCTACAGAAGTGCCGGGAGAGCTTATGATACTCCCTCTCGAATTTTGACGACTTCTGGCCGAAGCGACAGAAGTGCCGGGAGAGCTTGTGATACTCCCCCTCGAATTTTGACGACTTCTGGCCTAAGCGACAGAAGTGCCGGGAGAGCTTGTGATACTCCCCCTCGAATTTTGACGACTTCTGGCAGAAGCGACAAAAGTCCCGGGAGAGCTTGTGATACTCCCCCTCGAAGTTTGACGACTTCTGGCCGAAGCAATAGAAGTGCCGGGAGAGCTTGTGATACTCCCCCCGAAGATTGTGCTCTGGTGATACACAACTTTTTGGGACGAGTGTTTTTCGAATTACTTGACTCTCGGTAAACGACCGATCAAAGATACTCGATACTCAAAGGTTGCCTTGAAACTCGGAACCTTAAAGATGGAGAGAGCTTCTGATACTCCCTCCTGAAGTGTAATGACTTCTGGCCGAAGCGACAGAAGTATTGGGAGAGTTTGTGGTGAGACATGCATGATCACGTCAGTCACTCCCAGCAACACCCTTCGACAAGGACTAGGGTTCAGTCGCTTTATGCCGGACCCCCGGAGAGTTCCACGAATTCGGAAGGAGTGTCTACGTCAAGTACTCAAGGCAGAACCTGGGAGTCGCCGATTGGGACTACCAAGTCGCCGACTCCAGGGGTGAATCGCTGACTCTAGGTCTCGTGGACAGTTCTGGTAGACTGCCACTAGGCTCATGGGAAGTCAGCGATTGAACCTCTGGATCGGCGATTCCCACACCTGAATCGCCGACTCCCAGCCGTTACTTGAGTGGGCCCACGTCATTAAGGCACTTCTTAATAGGATACCTTAATGGGGTGGGTCCCACGCTAATGAATGGGGAAACGTCCCCCAGGACCCTATAAAAGGGGTCCTTGGGGGACCTCTACCCTCAAGTCATTCCCACTTGACACACACCAACCAGAGCAATACTTGGAGCCCGAATCGCCTACTCCCAAGAGAGTCGCCGATTCCCCTCCCCTTCTGCAGGTACATTGACGTAGAGCGTGCGTCGTGGACTCCAAAGACTCCGGCCCTCCTCGCGACCCCGCGAGCCTACTGGTAGCAGATTTCGTGCTTCATCAGCTGGCGCCGTCTGTGGGAATATCGAACTACGATATCCCGTCGTAATCGTGAAATTTTCTTCACAAAGATCAGCTCGATTCCCTTAGGGTGAGTCACTGACTTTGTGTCAAGGAATCTCCGATTCACACAGGCAATCGCCGATTCCACCTAGTGAATCGCCGATTGCGGGTTATTCTGCTAGCTAAGAGTGCTGTCCACGGCCAGACTCGAAGGAAAAACTACCTAAAGCAGTCACCTATTCCACTAGTGTTAGTCGTCGATTCCCATAGTGAATCGCCGACTACCATAGTGAATCGCCGACTCCACTTGGATTTTTCTCGAGCCTCTGCTCAGCTCGAAAGTCAAGAAAACCTAAGGCCAGTCGCCGACTCCACCTACTGAGTCGCCGACTCCACTGGGTTACTTTTTCTGTTAGTCCAATTAATACCTACGCTCCGGTTGGTATTCGCTTTTGTCATCTATGACATCTGAAAGGCAAAAGCATGATTACCATCTGAGAAACAAGGGTAAATCCTCAGTGGTACCCGATGGGGCACAAACTGAGCATCCTCAACCAAACATACAAGTTGAAAGGTTCGAGGATGCCCAAACTGATCTGCCCCCTCGGACATCCATCTCTCCTAATCTAGAAGCAAGGTTGGTTAACTTCATGGATAATATTGAAAGAAGAGTTAGCAACCTTGAAAAAGCAAGGGGTCATAGAACCATCAGCCGCAAGAGAGCGTGTGAATCGGCTTCTCACAATTATCCAACTACGAAGAAAAAGAAAGGTCCAGAGCCAGAAAAATCAAGAGTTGGACCCAGTAAGAGTCGCACTGATAGGACTCTTACAACACGATTCGTAGAGGACCTCCGTCGGATGCTGGCTGACACTCTAGTCATCAGCAATCCGATCGAGTTCTTAAGAGTCAACAATGACTCCTCGAACAGATACACTAGCAATGCGGCTGATTCCTTCAGAAAGGATTGGAAGCCCAAACATGATAACAAAGTGTATCAAACATCCGTCAAACGATCGCCAAGGGGTGCACCTCAACCTTGGAGGAACCGGACCCCATTAACAATCAGCAAAGGCGAGCTGTTTGAAAAGCTGAGGAACAGAGATGATCTGCCCGCTCCTCGCTCTATGGACCCTGCAACCAAGGATCGCTGCCAGAAAAGTGGAAAAATCTGTGAATTCCACAAGGACCACGGCCATCTGACAGACTATTGCAGGGAATTGAATTCTCGCTTTATGTCGAGCAATTAATTTCGAACGGCGAACTTGACAGCCTGGTCAAAGGATCCCGGGATCGAAACAATTGCAAGTCTGACGTGAATGGGAAGCGCCCACGCTCTCCTTCACCAGACAGTGACAATAGCGAGGATCACCCACGGAAAATCATCCATATGCTATCTGGTGGTAGACCAACAGAAAGGCTAGCATAACTAAGAAGAATAGGAATAAGCTGTCACCCAAAAGTCCTTGCATCTGGCACATGG